>CAJNDV010034241.1:67304-86139 GCA_905221635.1 Symbiodinium sp. CCMP2456 | reverse complement strand
GCCCTTGCAGTTGGGCTGCATGCTTGGACCCGAGCTGCGCGGCTCAGAGGCTTGAGGCGGCTTGCCAGCGCCGAGGGCAGTTCAGGCCCGGAAGGCCCCAGTAATCTTTGGGGCCTTACTTAAAGGAACATGGGACTTAGGGTTTAGGGTTTAGGGTTTAGGGCTAAAGGATCATGGGACTTAGTAAGTAGGGTTATAATTAGGGTAACTATATTTATAACCCCAATTAAGGGACTTATAACCTAACTGACTAAGTCCCATGATCCTCCAGGTTTTGGGGGCCTTGGCACCTGCGAGGGCTGTCCATGAATGTTTTTAGTGAGAGAGTGTGACCACAGAGGAAACCCTAAATCCCAAAATCCCTAAATCCTAGACCCATTCGGTGCTCCTAAATCCCTAAATCCCTAAACCCTGGACCCATTCGGTGCTCGACGTATTGCATGCTACTTCACAGCTCTTCGTTTCGGGTGGGCCATTGGTGTCTGGATCCGTGGTTGCAGGGACCAATCATCTCCATCCCTGGTTTAGGGTTTAGGGTTTAGGGCTATTCTACTATATTTTGACTACTTTACACAATGTAATATTCTATTATATTATGTTCTACGGTACTAACATTAATGATCGCAAGGTCGTGGATGCTTTTTCTTCCGCAAGCTTTGTAAAGGGCAGGTTGGAGGGCTCAACCCACTTTAGGATCGGGGGGGCTTGTGCTGTACTTAATACCTTAAACCCCAAACTCCCGAACCCGTAAACCCCTAAACCCCTAAACCCTAAAAGCCCTAAAACTTGGAGTATGCTGAACACGGTTCTTGTTAGCCGGACAGGGACCAGAACTCCCCTGAAGCTCCCCAAACACTTAGAACCGTACATATTGTAGCTATAACATATTTTTGTATATGTTATAGTCTAAATTATATTGTATTGTTATTTTAGTATTAGTACTGCTAATATTGTGATTAGTATCAGCTTTAGTTTTCATGTTATATTATCGCCGTTAATCATCATTACTATTGCTAGTACTAGCATTCGTAATATTATCCCCCCTCCCCTCACAAAAACTCTCGGCCACTTTCGGGGCCTGATTTGAGAGCACCGATGAGGTCGGGGCAGCCGGAAGTGTGCGCCAGCACTCGCAGGTCTAGCTGCCCTCGGCTTCAGCTACGGAGGTTCATTTTTTCCGCGTTTGGGGCTTCAGACTGACATGTGAAAAATGATGCCGATTCTTTAGGCCAGTTGTCGCACCTGTCATTGTCGTGCTTCGACCGTCTCATACAAAGTTACGCAATTAGGCTCCCAATTGCGACCGAAGAGTCCGTAGTCTGCCACGATGAAAACTTTCCCACTTTCCGGGATGATGCTGTTGCGGATCTGCAGAGTCGGCATGGGTTGGCTACCGCAGTCCCCAAAAAGCCGCGAAGGACTTCGGATGCTGTGTTTCTGTCGAGCACGATGACAAACTGTGCAGCAGCGTGTTTACTAGCATAATGCTACAGTATATGACACAATGCTTCTCATCATGTTCGTCTGCTAGTTCTGACCCGACTGAACCATAAACTACCAAAGGTTCCGTCCAGGATGCCTGGTAGCGGTCCTTGTCCACCGCAGGAATCTGCTGCCTCGTGCTGTGCACTATGAGCTTGCCAGTTTGAACTTTCTAAGCTTTGGCTGTCGCACGATGCTCATACGGTTTCATGGACGCTATACATTCGAGCGGTCAGGCTTCCTTGATTTCGCGAGGCACACCGCTCCATCGTGACTACTCTGTGGCGACACTCCCGGGTGGCTAGAACTGGGCACAGGCGTTAGAAGCAGTAGTGTCCATGAAAAGGACTCGTACAGCAAAGAGATACATCATGCACCGGATCATTCCCGCATTCCCGACTCCTTCACAAAGGAGCAGTGAGAGATGAGTCCGCCATCTGAGGCACCAGATGTCGGCCACATCTTCACTGGAATGATAAGAGAGCATAGGCTTTCGAAGATCCAGCCCAGCAATGCCCTACGAGTAGCTCAGGGCCACATGCCAAGACGTGACCATCAAGCAACCCCAATGTTTCCTAGCGCGGCCCTGCACATCCCCCCGTCTGGAAGACTGTGTGGCCTACCATTGCCGCTGCGAATCTGAAATGCAAGCCGAGATCTTGTGTCGCACCTGCAATGAGTCTCCAACACACAACTTTTCCGATGAAATCTTAGCCCATTGCACCCTTTACCATGTGCCCTCAACACCCAAATCCCAAACACGAGTCCCTTAGCCTTAAGCCTTAACCCCAACCCAGTCTTGGCGGGCGGCAGGTTCGGGTTCCGCGAGGTCAGGCGGCCCGTGCGACAAAAGAAGCTCCTTGGGATCTGCCACCACTTCGGAAGCTTCGAGGTGTGGGGGTTTTTAGGCTTTGCAGGTTAGGGATGTCGGGAGTCAGACTTTTGCTTTTTGGGGTTGGGGGGCTGCCAAAGCCGTGGGTTCACGGACAAGTGGGACAGAGCGGAAGACAGTCAACAAGCGCCGCAGGATGTACCGGAGATGCGAATCAAATCAGATGGCTGTGATCCTGGTCCTGGAAAGCTACCACATCAAGAAGTAGTGCTAGCATTCTATTATTAGCAGAGGTAACCACTTCAAGATCTCAAGGCAAGAACCAGCGGGAAGCTCGAGACTATCCCTAAACCCGCTGAGCTCTCAGGATGACTCATCTGGCTCTGACTCGTCAGCTGGGGTCACCGACAGTGAGGTGTGCAAGCGGCCACGCTCGTCCACGATGTCGGGCTGCGCGCGCAAAAGCCCTATCATCATAGAAAGCCAAGGCCGCTATAACATAAATGATATGCCCGAAACCATCCAGCAAATCCTTGATTAACCCGATAGCATCTACGCTACACTCCACTACAACCTCATCGTATCACAAACCCAAAACTCTGACATCTATATATATATATATATGTATGTATGTATGTATGTATATATATATATAAAGGAAGCTAAACCTTAATTCTTTGAACGCTGAACCCCCAAATCCGATACTAAACCTTTATTATCATCTCTTAGAATGATCTGCAAACCCTACGCTCCAAAGCCTTTTGCAGGCTCGTACCATGGCAGCGCACCGTCTTATTCCAGCAACACACCTTGTAAGATTATAAGTGCATTACACAACTTCTGGGGGTTTGCAGGATTGACAGACCCATCAGCTAGGCAATATGCAGTGTACAAGCCTAGGTTTTACAACAAACGTTTCTACAAACCTCAGATTGTGGAGAGCACCTAATATAATTCACTTGTACCAGTGTGTACTTGTCAACCAAAGGGTCTTCACGTCTCTGGGAAGCGTTAGCCAACCCGAGTGGCCTTGGTGAGCTTCGACAAAAAGGTGCTCACAGCCTGCCGACAGGTGGTACTTCAGCAAAATCGATCCGCTAGTAATCGCAGAGAAGGGCTTCGAGCGGGTTCTGTGAGGGTGAGCTTCAAGACAATTAAGGGTCCACATTGGGGGGAGTCCATATATTGAGGATGCTACGGGTACTAAATTGGGTGGCTTCTGGAACGGCTACATGACAGCGGCATTGATGCGGTGTTCCACCTATAAAACCGCTTAAACCCTGAATCATAGTATCGACCCCTAAGCCCAGAACACAATTAGAAAACCCAAGCCCGGCACACGAGTCTGAACCCTAAGCCCTAAACCGTTGCCCTAAAGTTTTTTTTGGGTTTAGGGTTTAGGGTTTAGGGTGTGTGCAAACAAGGATACCAAATCTTCAGGTTTGCGTGCAGCTACCGCGTTAATGAGTCCGAAATCCCCTAGTGGCTCCTTGTTGACGAAGGCCATTTCCACGTGGTGGTTGAGCCCGACACAGCCTGCGCGACCCGTTGCTACGACCTTCCTTCCTCTTGTCTCACACAATCTGCCGACGCGCGTCTTTTCTCAAAATTTACCACTTCCGCTCACTTCTGCTTTCGAATCTTTGTGAAGCCGAGATTTGAGCCCGGTCTGGCCCTGTGCCGGGACTCCTCAATGTCGCAGCAACAGGCAACGATAAGGAAGCCACTATAAACAATGAGATGATTTGAGATTTCAATTTTAACGGTCAGATGTTGCGGCCACTGTATTGATCTCCGCATTGCTGCCAGCGAGGATTTTCGACGGAGCCCCAGAATGTCCCACGCAAACTCGTCGGTAAAGATAAGGGCTTCTAATAAAGGGATATAGAAGGGCTATGTCGGGGTTTCTACTAAGCACTAAACCCTAAACCCTAAACCTTTAAACCCTAAACCCTAAACCCAGTTATGAGGGTTTGGGACTTGCTGCGCCTTCCTGTCCGAGGATCGTTTCGGCTGTCCCACACCTCAGCACTGTCTGGAGGGGACGATCATGTGTGCAACTGCAAGGGCCTGAAGAGCTACTAGTACTTGGAGGATCATGGGACTTAGTAAGTAAGGTTATAAGTCCCTTAATTGGGGTTATAAGTATAGTTACCCTAATTATAAATTATAACCCTACTTACTAAGTCCCATGATCCTTTAAGTAGTAGTAGAAATACTGCTCCTGAGTGTTCCGGCAGATGACTACACCATAGAGCACACCCCAAAACCCTACTCATACAAATATGCCATACCATTCTGCAAAATTCTGTTCTAACAGTAGGGACCAGCTTCCTCAAGCGAAAGACAATAGAACATATAGGACCTCCGCTCGAACCTGGGAAGACCATGACGTCGAAGCAAATCATGCTCGGCGAATCCCGCGGCTTAAGCTCCAAACATTCACAAGCAGCTGGCTGTCTTACAAGAGTAGGGCTGAGGTTCCCTAGAGACAAGAATATTATTTTGACTAGTTGGCCCTCAGTGAGAACCCATGCTGTTTTTAGGAAAGCAGGAGGGTGCTGGTGCTGCCGAAGGGGATCTCGACCCTCAATCACGAATCAGGATAGCCAGGAGAAGTAATAGCAGAGCGTGGGCATCATAATTCCTCATCGTCATCGTCATCATCACTATCTTCTTCTTCGAAATTTAGAGTGTGCTCACTTTCGCTTCGTGTCTTTCCGCAAAATCATGGCAACGACACACGACCCCCATGTCCTTCGAGAAGGTTGCCAGTTCCTGCACCCGCGGAGCGAAGCCGTGCCGAAACCAGTACCAAGCGACACCTTTGAGCGGGAACCCTAAACCCTGAACCCTAAACCCTAAACGCACATGCCCTGCATCACCGGCGGGTCCGGCCCATCGACTTCATGGGCAAGAGCAGCACAGTTTAGGGGTTTAGGGGTTTAGGGTTTAGGGTTTAGGATTAGGGTTTCAAGGCCACTACATATACCCATCATGGCAGTCCTGAAAATCTGTCGCAATGGGCTCGATAGTGTTGAAACCCCCCACTATGCCACACAGCGCTACAAATCCCTCACAGTCCCCAGCAAAGCCCAATGCAGCCTGTGCAGACCACGAGACATCGCGTACAAGACCCCACGAAAATCCCTCACTTAAAAACCGCAACTAAACCCTAAACCATCCGAGGGCCCCGACCTGCCCTCCTGTGGCGAGCTTGGGAGTTCTCTGCTCGCTTCGGGGCCAAAGCTTAGGAGTTTGGGGTCTCGGTGGGCACATGCTTCATGGTTATATTTGAGGTTTAGGGATGTTTAGGGTTTGGTTTCGTGCTTGTGGTGTTTACTGGCTAGACAATACATCTCGCTGCATGCGGCTTGACCGCCACCGGTTGCGGTCATGCTCCTTCTGAGTGTTCGTACTTCATGGAGCTCTTCTGGCATATCTGCTGATATGCGCACGCAGCCTTTCAACGAGGCCTGAACTAGGCAGTATTCTTTCGCATGTTCTTGCATTGCGGGCTTTAGGGCTCTAGGCGTTTTGGGGTCTGCCAATGTGTCGAAGATCTTCACTTGTCCCTGCACGTGTTTCTTCGTCGTGCAGGCCGCCAGGCATGGGAGAAGATGGACGACCCCAGGCTCCAAACCTCTAGACCCACGTCTGCAAAGCAGCACCCCTCACCCAAAGCCCACTATTCTTAATTGCTGCTTTTCAAGAAGCAAGAATATTTCCGTGATTCATGGGGTGGGCTTCGAGGGCTAGCTTTTCTTGTCGGGCGTACCTCTGGAGCTGGACCGGCCAGAATCGCGAGAGCCTGACAAAGCAGTCGTTGGTTTGACATACGGATCCGCTCTACGATAGGAGGACAGGCGATCCTTCTTGAAGAGCTATGCGGGACTTAGTCCCGACTCATTAAACTGGAGGCGCTGATCCGTTTCAAACCCGCCTCGGTGTACTCATTAATTTTTTTGGTTGCATCTGATACAGGTATCGTCTCATTGTCTTCATCGCTTATAAGGTGCCCAAACTCTGAACCCTTAAACCCCTGAAGCGTATCCATATTCATTGGAGCATGAGCACACTTTCCTGCCTCTTGGCCGGTGCTTTCCTGCGGGACTGCATAGGATCGGATAGGTTTTGGGCCTTTTCAGGGTTTGGGGCCTGTAATATAGTTTAGTGTAGGGGCCTTAATAATTAGAATATGGCTTTGCGGTATATGTTATACAACAGTTATATATCAAAAATGAGGAACCCCCCCCCCCCCTTCCCCCAAATAGCATCGGTAATTATTGAGGCCCCTACATAAGAGGGTTTGGGGTTTTGGGGCCTGGGACTGGGACTGAGGGTGTGGGCTTCCATGGGCCTGGGGCTCCCCGGGGGGCATTCCGAATAAAAGCAAACCACGACTTCAAGATGTAGGAGTTTCCGAGAACGAGGGGTACCTGATTTTGGGGTCCTTTATAGTAAGGCTCCTACTATTTAGGGTACTACTCTAGGGTCCACCATCTTTCGGAGACCTCCATGTAGGGCCTGGGGCGTTACAAGAAGCCCATGGCGGAACATGCGCGGAGCAGCGCGGGGAAGATCATGGGATACGGTGGAGGATATCAGGGTTTAGGGCCTTAGGGTTTAGGGCATTACCTTATTTTAAGGAATAGACCACCATTCCCATAGTTTAGGGTCCTTAAGGTAATGCAGGTCTTTTTTCATCAGCAGTAGTACTATCTAGTCTGCTTTGGGGTATATATAACGAGTTAGGGTACTAGCACCGCTGCCGAAAGAACCAGAAGCCGCTGTGGCTGTAAAGCTGTGGAGCAGATATCCAGGCTGCATGAGTTCACTGAGTTTCAACTAAACGGGGTCTTTGTGTGCATGTAAAACCAGGATTCCTTAGAAGTTACGGACGGCGGGGCTCGGCACACGTAGTGACTGAGAAGTCTGAGGCTTCAAAGTCCGGGGGCTGGAAATGGGAGCTTCCGAAAACCGGAGCTTCAGGACACAAAATGGAGGACTCGTCACCAGAACCCTCTGTCCCCTCAAAACCCACTTCGGTCCGCAGATTTGCCAACCTGGCAAAAGGGTGAAGGTGTGTTCGGTGTACATGTGGGCTAGGACAGCTAGGATGTGGGCTTGAGGTTTGGAGCATTGCATGTTAGAGCCTCGTAGAGCGGCCTCTGTCATTACAGTAGGGTTCGAAGGATATGTTACAGCGTTGATACATAGGGTCTATAATAAGGGGATCAGGTAACTATTCAGACCCGTATCTTGTACCTCATGTCGGCCCAAAAACCCTAAGCCCTATTCACAGACAGAGGCCCCGCACACTTCAAGAATGGCAGGATATATGGCACTGGTGCTGGGATGTTTGCAGCCTACAGAAGGCTGCCTTCCAGCAACAGCACTCCAAATCATCCCGATGCAGGAAGGAACGAATCATGGCTGCATTAAGGAAGCCGTGCTGAACCTGAGAGACATCGAAGTGCCTCCTTATCGGATCTGACATCTCCGACACGAAAAAAGGCCTGAGGAGCTGGCCTCCTCTCACCCGCTGAGTCGGATACAAGTGAGGGCTTCCGAAAACAGGGGACCCTAATACAGTACCCTAAATAGTAGGATCCTTACTATAAGGACCCTTAAATAAGGTACCCCTAATCTCGGAAACGCCCAAGTATCCGGTATCGTACAGCCCCGCTTGCTCCACTTCCTCTTCCGTGCGTTCCCCAACTGCCTGAGAGAATGCCTGAAGAAGGGGGCAGCGGGCTCTGTGGGACCTTTGTCATAATACAAGCGTGTACTATGGTTGTAGGACCCTACACAAGCCCCACAAGAAAGGTTGCACAGCCCCCCCCCCCCCATCAGACCTTGCACAACCTTACCCCCTCCAAAGTCCGACTACAGAATGCTACGACTTCGTCGCCGAACAGTCAGAAGTCTGAACATCATAATCCATAATCGAGCGTGTGCCTTCAGAATGTCAGCAGGACTTGCCTTAACCCTCAGCCCTCCTGAACTCCAAACCAACCGCTCCTCTGAAAGCTCTGCTGAGGCGCTCCGAACTTCCCCTAAACGGGAGAGAGGGAGAGAGAGCGAGAGAGAGCGAGAGATAGATAGATAGATAGATAGATAGATAGATCGATCGATCGATCGATCGATAGATAGATATATATATATATATATTATATAGAGAGAGAGAGAGATATAGAGAGAGAGAGAGAGACGCCTTCACCGGCAGGAGCCCGAAGCCACCAACCAGATTTTTCCCCACGGCCTTGCGGATGGCTTAGTGTTTAGAGCCTTCAGGGGAATTCGGCCCACCACATGTCAAAGGATTGTCAAAGGACTTCAGAGGAGCAGTGCAGGCTTCAGGGCTTTGGAGTGTGTGAAGCTGTAGAGTGGTGTTTTAACCACGCGAAGATCCTTTCTCCCTACAGCTCCTTTGGTCCAGGCTTTCGGGCTTTAGGCTTTGCGGTCAGAGGCTCCTGGGGATTCTTGGCTGAAAGATATACTCTTCGGAGGTCCTAGGCTTAGGACTCTCAGGCCTATTCGCTAAGATTGAGGAGGGCTTTAGCTTTAGAACTTCTTGGCTTGCGACTGCACGAGCTTAGCGGCTAGCGTAAGGTGTCAGGGGGGAGCCGATCAGTATGGACGACACAGGGCAAAACTCTACGAAGGCAAAGGCTGCAAGAACAGGGTTTCGGGCTTTTGGTTGTTTTCGGCATGCTTGCGGATTTTTTGTGTCTGGGTTTGAGGGGTTTAAGGGCTTCGGGCTTTCGGGGCTGGTTTCGGAGAGGGCCTTCTGTGATTTAAGGGCCAGAGCGGTTTCCGGGGTATAGTCATAGTATTCAATGCTTAAAAGCTACAGGGAGTGAGAGAGGATAGTATGTTTAACTAGTTAGACCGCTATGGCGCGACATACCAAGTCATCCTTCACCATGCATTTAGACGCCCAGCCAGGCAACAAGCAAACCACGGCACGGTACAATGTACAACATGCCAACGTGACCCAAGGGATCTTCCGCAATCTTACTTCCCAACTACCCAATTAAGAGAAACGTGAAGCTGTGGGAGCCCATCAAGCCCACCAAAAACCCTTCGAGAAGTCTTAACAAACCCCTAATTACACCCGAAACCCCGAATCCCAAACCCTAGACTCTACAAGCCGCATCGGCAGCAGTGATCCTGTCAAGGACATGTCGTCAGAACACAAGGCCCTAAACCTGTAGGGCCTAAACCCCGTAAAGCCCTCAACCCTGCGCCCTCGACCCGAAACCCTTTAAGCCCTATAAACCTTAATCCGAGCTCTGTTTAAACTGTTTAAGCCCCCGACAAGTTTAAACGTTTAAACTCAAAACGTCTTTGGAACAACCCTGCTCGCAATCAAAGGCAACATGTAGTCGATCGACTGAGCAAGCATGGACACAATTCAGTGTGCCCTGCCACTCCCCAATTTGGAGAAAATTCTGTCACCTCAAAAATCGCGCGAATTGTTAAATTCACAGCGTGAAAATGGCAACGTTCGTTGCCGGCAAAAATCACATCGAAATGTAGTCTCGCGACAATGCAAGCAAGGACACTCGTTGGCACTCCGACGGGTCGCCTTGCAGGCCAAGCCTAGATCATGGTTGAGATAGCAAAAGAAATCATACTTTTATTCCTTCTTGGGTTTAAGTACCCACAAAAACGTAAAGTTTTGGCCGCCTATGACAGAGAAGCCTAAAACCTAAGCCCTAAACTTGTTACCAAGTCTAACCAAGAGGCTTAGATAATATTATTGTGGGGGTTCCGTATTATAACTATAGTATAAAATACGCCAAAACCCTATTCTAATTATTACCCATAGGCCCCAAAGTAGTTCCTTTTTGGGATTACCTTATAGGATTCTATATATGAGCCCCAGAAAGAACTACTTTAGGGCCTATGGGTAGGCCCCCTATATTATGACCAAGAGGCCTCAGAAAGTCAGGGATCGTCTGGTGCAGGGCAAGATCCGCCGCTGTCCAGTTCCGGCCATTGCGGAGGTCCAGTCTGGCGCCGGCCGCAATCCTGGGTTCTTCTTGGGGGTTTATAGGGTTTAGGTTTAGGGTTTATTTAGGGTTTAAGTGACCATAATAGGGATCTACGGTAAGTATTATGGTGTCCTTATTCTTGCAACTTGAACCTGAATTCCTCAACAAGAGCCCAGAATCAGAGCTGCAGCGGCCTCAAATTGAGCCGACTGGATGGCCTGCATCAGCGGCGTGCTGCCATGGAAGTGATAGGCATGAGCCGTCAGGCCAGTCTTACGGCCGAGTCGGTGCTGGAACGATTTCGCTGCAAAAAGCAGCCGGCCGACAGTGCCGATGTCGCGTGTCACATTCGTTTGGATGTCGACGTCGGCACGGAGGGCGATCAGTCGCTGCACCAGCCCTGCCGACCCACCCCGAAATCCAGCAGCAGAGATGAGTGCTCGAGAAAGATCCAGCGCGGCCGGAGGAGTGTGCATCACCAGCTGCTCTAACGCTGCTGTGGCTCCGAAGCCTGCTGCATTTTGGTAGGTGGAGAAACCCAGAAGGTTCCGGGCTAGTGGGCTAGCACCTGCTGAGCATAACACCCGTATACCTTCTGGATTGTCTGCGTAAGCCGCGGCGAGGACAGCTGAAGCGGTTCCGCCCTCAAGCTGAGCTCTTGCCCCGACAAGCAACCGTGTGGCCTCGTGGTGCTTGTAAAGAACCGTCACATCCAGTGCCGATAGCCAAAGGGGAAGGCCTAGCACTGGCTCATCCTTCGACGTGCGCCGGTTCACGTCGGCGCGCTGATCCAGCAAGCCTCTCAGCACCTCTGTGTTGCCGGCTAGTGCAGCATAGTGCAGAGGACACCATCCCGCTTTGTCTGCCTTGCCGACCCTCCTCAAGCCGTTTTGGTGAAGGAACTCCGCCACCGCATCATTGCCGTGGGCCTCACAGCTGGGAAGCACGCCGGCTATTGGCTCGATCTCCAGACCACGCAGGTGAACCGTTTGGAGGTTTAAGTGGCGCCGGAATCCAGGCAGGTCGCCCACTCGCAGGCAGTAGACCAGCTTCTGCATAAGGATACGCCGCATCACAGGGGCTAGCTTTTGGCGATCCTCCTCAACGCCGAAGTCGCCTTGCCCAACAGGGCCGCTCGGAAACGAGAGCGCCGTCCCAACAGCTTCAATGGACGTTTCCTAGGCTGTTCGGCCACCCACTGAGAACAAGCATATATCTTTTGTAGGTTACTTATTTTGTGATAGGAACCCATAACCCGGAACCCAAAAAACCCTAAACCCGACAACCCGAAACTTACCACTGAACAGCCGAGTTTCGCTTCGAATTAGAATCCAACTGCTGTTTGACGACAGCTCCCGAGCAGCTCGTTCGAGGCGGCACCACCCCCTGCTGCTCCAGGTCGCTGTTGTGAGCACCTTCTTGGGGGCCTTATGAGCTATCGTCTAAACTCCAACTTCCCCAATCCCCAATTTCGGGATGTAGGGTGTAGGGAGTTTAGGGATTGAGGGTTAGGGTGTGAGCACCTTGTCCTCGGCGGTGCAGTCGAGAACCGGACAAAGCGCAAGGAAAAACGCGCACCTGGCTACATAGGCTGGGATGCTGCTGATAGCATCGGCTTGGGTGGAAGATGTCTTTTCGACGACCAGTGTCGCGTGGGGGAGCTGTGGACACGAGAAATAATCGTACCAGAAGAACAATGCATTGGCCTGAAAGTCTTTCAAAGGAAGCGGCTTGGCCGTTTGCACCATGGCTTCTGTAACGATATCCAGGCCGAGGGATCCCGAGCTCTGCAGGATTCGCCTTACTGCCTGCAGGGTGCGCATCTGCTTGAAGTCGGGATCGGGGTGTAGTTGCGTAAGCCACTGGTGCGACACGAAAGCTGCTCGCCCCAAGTCGTCGGTAAACTTCACGAGCTTGCCCCGCGCCTTGGGAACGAATGCAAAGACACTGATCACTGCATTTGGGCCCTAACCAGTAGACGGTTCGACGGACCTCTTGGAACTTACATGGGAATTTTCGAAAATTAGGGTACCGTATTTTGGGGGCCCCACATCTCTGAAGGCTACAAACCTTCAACCCTGGGCCCTAAACCCTCTTGCAACCTTTCTACCGAAACCTGATAGTAAGAACCCTTTTCAAGAACCCTTCTGGTATAGCCTTTGTAGACCGGGTATAGACTAACGTTATTTATAGTACAGTAAGCCCTGATTCTGACCCTAAGGCATAAATCCTAAAACCCAAACCCTGAACCCTAAATCCTAAAGCGAAAGGCGTCACCTGAACCGACAGATTCCCCAACTTGCTTCCGTTTCGGGGCTCTTAAGGCAAGGGGGCTTTAAAAGGGTTTGTGGCCGAGGCCGGTTTAGGGTTAAGGTAAGGGTTTAGAGTTGAAGGCACCACTGACCACAATCTCTGCGAACTCTAAATTGCGACTTTCCCTCCAACCTTCAACTTTTGTATTTGCCTAAACCCTAACTCTCTACATGGGCTGTTCTCTCGATCCTTCTCTTGATCCCCAAAGCCTTCAACTGCTCGTGTGGCTCGACCTTCGTCATCTTCAGCAACACGTCTGCATGGACGGTGTACATGGGGTAGTGCATTGGCGGAACCTGAACAAACCAAAACCTTGAAACCCTTAGATGCAAAACCCTCAAAACCAAACCCTCCGCGCTGGCGAACCATTTTTCACTTGTCAGGAGCCACTTGGAATCCTCGTCAGGGACTTAGGAGATGGCATCCGTCATGCCACGGATTCGGTAGCAGCGACCATGGCCAGCACCAGCACCAGCACGGAGACCACTGCAACTGCTACGACCGAGATGGTGACGAAAAGAAGCCAAGAAGGATCAGCATGGTGAGGATGATGATGATGGTGGTGGTGATGATGATGCTGGCGGTGAGAGTGTGCTGGCGACCGCGAAGGTGACAGTACGATATGCTATTACCAACTAAGATGACGAGGATTATGATGTTGTTGTTGATGATGGTAACGATGATGATGATGATGGTGATGATGATGATGATGATGATGGCGTGTGGTGATGATGATGATGATGAGGATGATGAGGATTCGATGCGGATGAGGCTGAGGCTGAGGCTGAGGCTGAGGCTGAGGCTGAGGCTGCTGCTGTTGCTGCTGCTGCTGCTGCCGCTGCCGCTGCTGCTGCTGGCGCTGCCGGTGGTGTTGGTGCGGATGCTGCTGATGATGATGCTGCTGATGAAGATGAAACTGAAGAAGAGGATGACGCAAATGCTGAGGGTGGTGTTGACGATGACGATGATGATGAGGACGACGACGACGACGAGGATGATGATGATGCTGATGATGATGATGATGATGATGATGATGAGGATGGTGACGATGGTGATGACGTTTATGATTTCGGGTGGCTATCTTCACGGCGATGATAACGACGAAGACGTCCCCAAAAATGGCAACGTGACAAGGCCGTAAGTGTCAGCGTAAATGCAATAGCAGTGTAGCAGCAGGACCGCATCAGTGGCAGCGGCAGTAGCTAATGCAATAGGAATGTGATGCACTGTCTGCATCATTGCAGGGATAAGCAACATGGATAGCTTGAAGAAGAGGGGGTCCTATCTTAGCCTTTGTGATGCAAGGATGCATGGCTCTATCTGGATCCTATTGAGGCGCTGGGCGGCCAGAGCAGCATCTGTTGAATAAGTCGGGGCTGTTGGTCGTAGATGCTTCTCGAGTTCGTTGTCATTGGGTCAGGCATCGGGCGTTAAGAAGGGCCTCAATCAAGGGGTCTTGTAAGTGCCTTATATCTGTTCTAAGCTTTCGGAGTGTGAGCAACGGAAACGGTGTATTTGGGGTTTCACACGAACGATGGCGTCCCTTTCTTGGAGTCTAGGTATGAGAGCACTACGCAGTGACAAGCCAGCATTTAAGCCTCAGGAATGCTCTGCTGATTTTTGTCCGAAAGCAAATCAGCAGCAGAATTGCTTTGCCAAGAGCGTAACCTAGGGCCCGGAACAACACAAAAATTACACACAGGTATGGGGTGTATCAGAGCGAAGCTATACCGGGACTGAAAATAAGGGTGTAGCACTAGCACCGATTGTTCAGACCTCTGCATTAATGCAGGTGGCTTGTACCTCGTGAATAATTTCCTCAACCCGACCACCCCAAACCCCCTTAAGATTCACTCTTCAGGCAATCCCTGACACCCATGGTGCCCAGCCGCATCTGCGTCGTCGGGCAGTGATCTAGCATAGATCTCCAGAGGGATCCGCGATTTCCCAGAAACGCAGCAAGCCATAGCATGAATTAAGTCGCAGTGGGTGATACTCAAGTGCAACGCTAAACGTCCTAAAATCCTAACCCTCTATTAGCACTCTTTGCCACACTACATAGGGCCCTATCTGACCCCCGAAGCACCCTCCGAAATCCAAAACTTCCAGAAACCCTAAATCTTGTACTGTGGCGAAAGGAGCGCGCTCAACGTCGGACTGCTGGAAGGACGACGAAGTCAAAAGGTTCATGGGCACATGGCAAGAAAGACTAGATGGCTGCTGACAGCCCTAAAACCTAGACCCCAAACCCCGAACACTAAACCCTAAAGTCCTAAAAACTCTGCCGATCCGGGATAATAACCTGTTTTTGCAGGTCGGCCAGGGAATTCTTGCCTTCGAAGAGTATTCGCTTAAGGGCGGCGTCTTTTCCCAACTGTGGCATCGCGGTCTAGGGATTAGTGTTGAGGGTTTAGGGTCTAGGGCATGGCTCTGGCTCTCGATCAGACCAGGCATGGCACAAGACAGAGACTACCAAGGAGAAACGATCATTCACTGAATCTTCACCGTGGTGAGCGTCGTACAGGAAGCAACTTCTCACGAGCAGGAGAAGAGGCTAAGCCGCCGTACACTCAAGTCAAGGAATGCAGCTCCCTAAACCCCTAAACATCCCTAAACTCATACTGCTTAATCTGCGAACTGATTGCTTCAGGAGGCCTGCACACCTTTGCCGTAGAGCAGCTGCCTTGGAGGGCTCTTTAAGGAGTCTGGAGATGTTTCTAGCCGAGGTTTAAAGCGTCGTTCTCTTCACATCTTAAATCACTTTGCAACCACCGGTTCAAGCCAACAAACACCACAGACGTCCACCTAGACAAGCCCACACCCCAAATCTAAAACCCCAAACCCTTCGACAATCTGCAAAGATCTGCAGGAGTAGTGAGTACATCCCCAGATAGGACCGTAAAGGACCCCTGTAGAAGCCCTCTCCGATCAAGAGGCCCTATATTCGCCACCCCCCCTCCCTTCCCCGCAATACGTGGCAAAGGAGCTTCATCTGCTTGGGACTGGCGTTGTTGAAGCGCCTGGGTTTTGCGAACAAGGCTTGTCAGGCTTCGGTGCCTACAGTCGTTCTGACCTTAGGGCTACTTTCGAGGGGCTTGAGGGCTTTTATGGCCTCAAGTAAGGGGTTTGAGGTCTTAGGGTAGGGTTCGGGGTCGATGGCTCCGGCATAGCAAGCATGAACTTGAGTGCCCGGCCAAGCACTGCTCGGCGGAAGTTCCCCCAAAGCCCACAGACATACAAAACCCATTCCACCGGCATGCCTAAAGTGGAAATCTCTCCCCCGTGGACTGGGTGTCGGGACTCCACATTTTCCATCAGCTCCGGGCGGTCCGGATAGCGCCTGCTCGTGTCTCGCCCTGACTGTTTTCTATTCTTCTATATCTGGGACAGTGTTGGGGCTTTTTAATGCCTGCAATCGAATCCTTCAAGTCAGTTTTCAAAACTCGAGGTCCAGCAAAGGCGGCCGCTGTGCTCTTTGGCATCCTTCAGTGTCTTCAGTAGCTACCCTGAGCCTAAGTTGGTTTAGACAACTCCAACCCTGACACCAACACTCTGAAGCTTCAAAGTGGGCCTGGACCACTGGTCTCGCAAGAAGGACTTGAACGCCATCAGCGCCTTCGCACGAAGGTTCCATGCCACTGTTCTTATGGGATAAAGCTGCCATCATCCTCAGCGTCACAACGTAGCATCAGCGTCATCGTCCTCGTCTTCATGCCTGCGTCACCTCCACAGTCGTAGGTGAGAGTTCTTGCACATCAGCATCGCCATGCCTATCTTTGAAACCCTATAGCGGAAACCCTAAAGGCCCTAAAACACTAACACCCTAAAAGTTCCCGAAATCCCCGAAGCCCTGAATGCCCTGAAAGCTCTGGCCTTCTCGCGATCTTTCTCTGCAACCTGCAGAGCAAGGCTCCAAGGCCGCAGATCGATTCAAATTTACTGCTAGGAATATTTCTTATATGAGAGTATATAGGGCTTAGGGATTGTAGGGTTTATGGTTTAGAGTTTAGGGTATTCAATCCGGCAAGAATATATTATATGAGAGTAAATACAGGGTTTAGGGTTGTATAAGAGTAGGCCTAGGGTTCCTTCAGGGGTTCCTTGAAAGAGCTGCTATCATGCAATCCTATTAGGGCGCATAGAACAAAAGACTAAGCTGACGGCAGGAAGAAAAACAGGCGAACACGCAACGGCCGCTACTGCTTCTGTTCCGATACTCAAAGACAACCCCTAAACCCTCCACCCTAAACTTTAAGCCCTGAACCCTCCACCCTAAACCCCAATCCCGCCGCCCTAGACCCCCAACCCTAAACCCTAAACCCTAAACCCTAAGCAAGGGTTCTCTGACACTTCCGGGGCCCACGAAACTCGGGAATTCTGAGACCTCACAGAGGGACGCAAGAGCAAACCAGTGAGGAGGTACCGGGCCCTACCAAGGAGATGCCAGGACCCTTGGTTTTAAGGATTAAGGGTTTAGGGTTTATAAGTTAAGGGTTAGGGGTTTAGGGTTTCGGGTTTAGGGTTCAGGGTGTAGGGTCTATAGGGTTTACGGTTTAGGGTTCAGGGTTCAGGGTTTGTGGGGTTTAGGCTGTCTGCATAGCTGCTGCTGCTTTGCCTTTCTCCATCAAGACCCCTTTGATGGATATCATAGGCACGGGAGCCTCGACTTCAAGAACCTCTGCATGTGTGGTCGTTTGAGTGGAACGCTGGCTGGTAGTTAAGACGTAAGCATATGCTGCTGTTAGACTCGGGGCTCTGCTTTGCTGGAGTGGTGCATCCTAATCTGCCTTCATCTGCTGCTTGAGGAAGTTCTGGTCCAAGTAGACACCCCTCTCCTGTCACGCGGCATGCTAAATGCTCAGAGTGTTCTGGCCCTCAGATTTCAACCCGCCACCCCAAGTCAAGCAAAGCACGAGTGCCTGCAACCCACCACCATTGTTGCACTCTTGAAACCCCAATTCTCTTATTAAACCCTGGAAGCCCAGATCGAGAGCCTAAACCCAAACCTCCAAAGCCCCCAAGACCCACGAGAACTTCAAGGAGTCCTCGATATCGACGAGCACTTCCGCGAAGGGGCGCCAGAACTTCCTGAGCTGCAGGAGAAGCCCGAAAGTACTAGAGATTAGGGTGTGGGGCCGTTTGAGTTCGGAAGTCTCCTGGCCTATGCGAATTTGCAGCAGGTTTGAGATTGTTAAACAAAACTTCCAACCCAAATTAATGAACATCGACGTATCCGTCCTGTGCAGTCGCACGACAAAACTTCTGGACCTGACTCGTGCATGTATTATGATGTTTATTATCATGGCGAATGATATTCTTGCTTGTCGTTGACACGGACACTAATAATACCAACCCGCTTGAATACCCGAAAACTTAGCACCTTAAGCCCTCAACAACTGAAGCCCTGGAAACCAAGTCCCAAAACTATGTTTATCGTCAGGTCGTACTGCTGCTAGATGCTGGAAGTATCTGTCCTAATAAAGCCATTCTGTGAGCCGGGGCCTCATGTCTCTGTACTCCCGACATCATGAGATTCTCTATCTGTTCAAACATTGCATAAGAGCGTGTCGGTCGGAATATATAGTAGGACGGATGAACTCATGTTAGATATGGAATGATACATGAACAAAAATCAATCAAGCGCAGTATACAGGCGCACACGCCCTGAAGCCAGATTCCGATTCGCAGACACCAAGTGCAGGAGGGCTTCTGGTAGAAGTCGAGGAGCGTGCCTCCTGATCAGAAATCGGGGCTTTGGAGTTCAGAGTTGAGGACTTGAGCAGCCGGGCCGGGTTGAAACCGCGACCCAACAGCCACGACTGTGAAGCCCAACAGTGAAAGAACACCATCAAGAGAATGTGGTGCAGTCAATGTAGCACTGAATATGGCAGTCATGGAGCAGCAGCAGCAACAACCAACAACCAACAAGCAACAACCAACAACCAACGACCCAACCACCAACCACCAACCACCAACCACCAACCACCACCACCACAACAACAACAACAACAACCACAACCACAACCACCACACCAACCACAACACCATCACCATCACCACCACCACCACCACCACCACCACCACCACCAGCACCAGCAGCACCAGCAGCACCAGCAGCACCAGCAGCACCAGCAGCACCAGCAGCACCAGCAGCACCAGCAGCACCAGCAGCACCAGCAGCACCAGCATCACCAGCAGCACCAGC
>CAJNDV010034241.1:29240-45747 GCA_905221635.1 Symbiodinium sp. CCMP2456 | reverse complement strand
TAGTAGTAGTAGTAGTAGTATCCGCATGCAGTCGCCCGATATTTCTACTGCAAGAACCAGCAAAACCTCATTCTGAGAAGTATCGCCCTTATATTACACACCAAGAAATCCAAGAAAGCTGGCCATTCAAGAAATATAAGAGCCTGAATTTAGGTTAGAGACGCTTAGCGACAAATATTGCACATTGTTTCCGCCCGAAAGACTCCTAACCCTTGAACCCCAAAAGGGTTCCGACAAGGAACCTCCTCCTCGCCCACCCCGCCCCGCCCCCCCGCCCTAAACCCTAATACCTAAACCCTATACCCTAAACCCTAAACCCTAAACCCTAAACCCCCAAGGGGGTGGCGAGGCGAGCATTGAGCTAAAATGGGAAATCGGGCGGTTGCAGACCCTTGCCAAAGGCTCCGGCATCTGCAGTGCTAGGGTTTGGGGAATTTAGGGTTTAGGGTTTTGGGGGTTTAGGGTTTAGGGGCTTAGGGTTGAGGGGTTTAGGGTTTAGGGGTTTGGGGGTTTAGGGGTTTAGGGTTCAGGGGTTTTGCAAAGAATTTTGGGCATAGGACTAGCCTTAGCACTCGCCTTAGGGCTAAATTTAAATTAACCGTGGCAGTGAGAAGACGGGTTTAGAGTGTTCCCGGGCAAGGGCCGGACGTTGTGCGCGACGAGGGCTTCTGTTCCGGGGGTCCAGATATAAGAACCTAGCTTTCTGACTGCTACCTGTGACCCCTAAATCCTAAACCCCCTAAACCCTAAACCCTAAACCCTAGACCCTAGACCCTAGACCCTAAACCCTAAACCACAGCTACTTCGTCTGTAGCTAAGCCCACGGCAGCTGCACTGCTCGCAAGCCCCACAAAAAACGTACTATTCCTCGAAAGCACATTCGAGTACTATAGGGGGCTGACGAATAAGAAGACAGTTTTGGGTTTAGGGTTTAGGGTACTATATGGGACATACGAATCAGAAGACAGTTTTGGCGCGTTGTCTGTTACTTAGGGGCTGAATACCCTAGCCCAAAAAAGGTTAACCTTTTGAATTATGGTAGGATCATATAAGCCCCAAAAAGTTAGAGGTTTCCTATTCAGCCCCTGAGGTTATATGTACAGCAAAAAGGGGGCCCTCGGGAATGGTGTTGAAGATTCAGAAACCCTAGAGCAGAAACCCTGGTATAGCCCCGTCGGTAGCCCCTAAACCCTAAACCCCTAAACCCCTAAACCCTTAACCCCTAAACCCCTAAACCCTAAGCCCTAAATCCTAAACCCTAAACCCTAAACCCTCTTGCCCTTTAGAGCCCCTGTAAAGTTCAAGAACCCACCGTGAGCGCCAAAGCCTCAAAGGTCTGGACTCCCGAAGCCCCTTTAGGGTTTAGGGTTAGGGTTCAGGGTTCAGGGTTCAGGGTTTATAAGGGTTTAGGGTTTAGGGCCTTTTAGGGTTTAGGGTTTAAGGCCCTGAAACTCAACAGCCCTACCTTAAAAAACACAAGAACCTGCCTTTTTCAGGACTTGTACACAAGGAAATCATGAAAAGGAACCTCAACAGATGTTCTTCTTTCGGCGCCTAAACCACTGTGCAGCTCTTTGCTCGAGCTTGGTCACGGTAGGCTTTAGGGTTGAGGCTTTAGGAAATGGTCATGTTCTTGGTTTCCTTCTAAGGTATTAGGAACGCTGGTTCCTTGTTTGGCAGCTTGCGCATGGATAGGCAAGCACAGAAGTCCGTGGACCATCAGCAGCTTCTTTGTGTGATTATTGAATTTTGGTTCGAATCCCTTCCGCCACAACCCTTGACCCCAAACCAATCCCTAAGCCACCAACCGAACGCGAAACCACAAACCCCAAACACCAAACCCTAAACCCTAAAGCCCGGAAGCCTAAGCCCAGCCCGGGTGTTCGGCCGCCATGCAGGTGAAAGTGACTACTCGGCGCTCGTTGCAAGCTTCGTGCGCAAGGCATTCAGGGTGTGCGGGGACTTTTGCGGCCAAGGTTTAGGGTTTAGGGATTAGGGAGATACTCGTGCCCGTTGTCCTTATTGCTGTGATAGTCGGCCCTATAGCATGGGAGCATAAGACATCGTAGAATGAAACACAGCAGCGTTTTCTCCTTACCCACAAAGCCCTATATCGGAGTGAAAACAAGAATTGACCAGAAGACTTTGTTGTGGTCCGGGTCGTCCGCATGGCAAGGTCAAGGCTGCCAAGATCAGGTTGCCGAGCTCAACCTTCTCAGACCTCTGGACTACAGTGCAAAGCACCGAAACCAAAAGCAGATGCGAAATCCTATAATCTACAGTCCAATGATCCCGAGAAGTCTTTGTAACACCGCGACATGCCGCCGCAGAGGTTGCAAGGGAAGCCGTGAGCCCTTTTCAAGGGAGGACATGCTCATGTGCCAAACGCGTTTATCTTACATTTTACGCACATATACATACATGCATATATATATATATATATATAATATATATATATATATAATCTCGGAATGACAATAATTATTGTTATTAATAATAATAGTAATAGCAAGAGTATCAATACTAATAAAAATAAATAAACAAAAATAGATATATAAATATATCTACAAAAACACACCTATATGTCTAGAAGCAGAAAGTCGTGCAAGGGCTTTCAACTTCCCGAGCTCCTGGATAGGTTTCGAGCAAAACTGCTTCAACGACGTGGCCTTGAAGGGATTAACAACTCCCAAATCTCAAAGCAGGAGGTCCCACAGGTCCGCAGCGTTGCAGCTCGTGTCAAGCCTGTGCGGGCCTGCTTTGCGGCTACAGCCGTAAACACTGGAGCTGCCCGAGGAATAGCACGGAGCGGTTGTAGCAGTTATACCTTTGTACTATAAATACTGCTTCCCGGAGTTCTTTGACATAAAAACAGGGAATTATAGGAAGCCCCCACAAACTCCAGTTTAAGTACACGGGCCTCTGGACTGTCGATGTGCCACAGGGGGGTTTTCTTGTCAGTGAGTCTGCAGGTGGAGAAGACCCAGGCGAGTGGAGCAGCGCCGCGCCGCTTCGGAGAGGAACGAGGAGAGCGAGGTGCTCCTGTTCTCTCCCGCATTCTACTGATGAATAGATGGGTGGATGGTTGGATAGATCGATACTTCGGTAGGTACCAAAACAAGGTAGAGACATGGACAAGCAAACAGACAGACAGACAGACAGACAGATAGACAGACAGATAGATGACATATAGACACATAGACAGATGGACTGACGGAAAGACCGACTCAAACAGACGGACAGATAGACAAGTAGACAGATGGACAAAGCAGTGTAAGCAGAGGAGCAGCTGGTAGACCAGAGATCTGTACTATCAGTGGACAAGCCGGGGTCGACATGGATATGAGTTGCCCTTTCACCTTCTTGCACAGGTGGCCCTGAATTCTAACCCTAAACCCTAAATCCTGAATTCTATAACCCTCAACCCTAAACCCTGAATTCTATAACCCTAAACCCTAAATCCTGATCAATAAAACCCCCAAGCCTCAGGATTTCCTCGGTTGCCTCCCAAATTCAAGGGAAGCTGGGAGGGAAGACGAAGACATGCTTTGCCCCCAAGAGTAATAGTAATAGCCATAATAATAATGATAATATTGTTGATAATCATATAATGGAATAACAGTCATAGTTAATGGTATGATAATATTATTAATAATGATAACAATAATGTTAATGATAGTAATGTTCATAGTAATAATCATCATAAACATAATAGTCATAATCGTAGCAATAATATCAATAGCAATATTAGCAGTCTTTCTTGCCGTACTTCCATGCTGTGTGGTCGGAGTGGAGAGCTTTTTTGGGTGTTTCTATGCACTGATTCACTGATGCCAACTTATTTGCTTTAGTTCTGCTGTGCCTCTCTGAGCAACTTCCCATCATCTCCCATCGTCTCATGAGACTTCCGAGTATACTGTAGTGCGTTGCCATGAAGCAGTGTAGGGTCTAGGGTTGACTTTGGGTTTAAGGTTTATGGGGGTTGGGGCTGCGGGCATTCCAACCATATCCAGAACCTGGCACCGTAAGCCCGGAAGCGACGTGACAGGTGGCACTTCATCTCTGGATGACTTTCGTGCACGAGACTTGTCTTGGACCACCTCTGGGTCTCCTATATGGGTAGTTCTCTGAAGTAGGGTTCCTTTTTAGGTTCCCAATATAGTACGGCACCCTTATAAAAAGGACCCCAAAAGGGACCCTAATTGAAAACTACCCATATATTACCATACTTGCTTGTATGGAAAGCAGCGACTTAGCTGTCCGTGTATATGTTCGGTGTCGTTCAAAGAACCCTTAAACCCACAAAACTCCTGGCCCCATAAACCTAAGCCCTAACCCCTTGATCAACACCCGAACCCTGAACAGTCAAATCCCTACGCCCTGAAGCCCTGAAGCTGAAAACAGTAAAACCACTGAGCCCCAAATCCTAAACCCCGAACCCTAAACAGTAACACCCCGAAGCCCTAAACCCTAAGCCCTAAGCCCTGAACCCCATAAGCCCGTAAGCCCTAACCTAAACCCTACACCCCTAAGCCGCATACGCCCCGAGACTCTTAAGGAAACAACAGGCCCTAAGCCCCATAAGCCCTAACCTAAACTCTAACCCCCACTTGAAGCCCAGGATACCCGATGGATGACCGGGCCTTCGGTGTCCTCGAAAGGGCGGTCCCGGCAGTTCAGGTGACAGGGCCTGGACTTCGGGCCTTTTTTTTGGAGGGGAGGGGGAGGGTTAGGGTTTAGGGTGGCTATATAAGGGTGGGTGGGGGGGGGGGGGTAAACTAGGTTATATCTCTTATAGCTATAAGTACAGGTATATTTTAGGATACTTCTACTATAGCACCACTATAATGTTGTATACCACATTACGAGTATGTTTATGTTATTGTAGGATATTAGTATATTTGTGGTCTAGACACTCTACAGCATAGTTGTATGATGGTTTAGCTACGGTCTAGCATAGTTGCGTGATGGTATAGTTTGTGTTGCAGTGGTTGAAGGTGCAAGGGCATAGGTCCGATCAGGGGAAACTACTATCTGGGGGGAGGGAGAGGGTTCAGTTGTCTATCAGGGGATAGGTCGGGGTTTCAGGTCATTGGGGGGTTTTGTGGGTTTCGTTGTTGTCCTGTTTGTGGGGATTCTGGGGTGAGGGGTTACAGCTGAATGGCTCTTCCACTAAACCCAAAAGCCTCAGAGCCTCAACCCGAAAAGCAACCATGCAGTCGTAAACTGAGGCGACCATCCTGGCAGACTTCCGGCCGCGCAGAGAGGCAGAAGTTGAGAGGGTTCACAATATGACCGGTTACTCTGTTCCCACATTGCAGCTAGGACGAGCCATACGGGTACCTGGAGCCGCCACTGACTTCAGACATCTTTACAGGTGCCGAAAGCTGCGAAGACTCTTATCCTGCTTCAAGCATAAGACGATCTGAAAGTTTCTGAGAGCTAGCTTGAGTGTAGAGTCTGCAGGGCGAAGATGACTATTCCGCTCTCGCCGCGAGCTCGGCGGTTAGGGTAAGGACCGTATTCGGATGCAAGTGCGTGGAGGAGTGCGACCAAGTCCTTTTCGGAGACATCATGGACAGGACTCGCGCATGTTACTGGCCCTTCGCCCTGACCGCTTTTTGCCCACTGAGCCCGAAACCCTAAGCGCTGAACCCTATGTTTAGCCTTTTTGTGCTCTTTTCTTCCATCCGAGTAGGTGCTGTTGTCTTCGTTATCCGCGCAACTCCGGTGGAAGCTGCATTGTTGTCGTCATGAAGAGTGTCTATCAGAACCCAAATGAGTTCTAGCACACGCAGGTTGATTGTATAGAACTCTAGCTATCGCTGCCGTGTATGTTTTGAGAAAATACATTCCCCTCAGTTCTCACCCTAATAAGTCTTGACTCTAAACCCCAAACTTACCCTAAACCCTAAACCCCAAACTTACCCTAAGCCTAAATCACCTCGAAGGTCATGGGCTTCCTGCGTTCCATCGAGTCCCGCACGGGCAATGGCCCCCGAGGCGCATGGAGCGGCCTTTGCGAGCCTGATATTTTAGGGTCCCCTTTGGGGTTCCCTAAACAGGGGTCTATATGGGTTTCTATAGGGTTTCAGGGTTCCCTATACAGGGGTCTGTATGGGTTTCTATGGGGTTTCTGTAGGGGTGCTAGATGGGTAGTTCTCTAAAGAGGGCCCCTTTCTAGGTCGCCCAATACAGTGCGGCACCCTTGTAAAATAGGGCCTTAAGAGGGACCCTAATTTTGAGAACTACCCACATAGGATTCTGACACTTTAGGGTTATTTGTATTACAGTAATCCTCAAGAAGAAGGGTTACTTTAGGGGTTCCTACGAGGCTACAGTGTGATCTACAGGGTTTGGGGGAATAATCAGTAAACCTTTCCCCTTATCCTCCCTACATAATTGTACTATAGTGTACCTCAAAGCCACATTCCGATGATCAAGCAAATTAGGCTGGGCTTTGGGGGCCGTCAGGTTCGAACGTAGACGCTTTCTGTTCTATGGGTTTAAAGTGTAGAGTTTCGGCATCTGATGTCCAGGATGTAGGATTTAGAGTTTAGAATGCGGCTTGAGCGATTAGGAAAGGACTCCTCTTTGTTCAGCTTGCTTCTTGTGAGCTCTAGATTTGTGGAGCCCCCAAACCCTGAACCCCTGAAGCCCAAGCCAGGTAGCAATGTCCATGAAAGCCGCACAAAACTGGAACACTGAGAGCCCTATTGCTCTTGATCTTGTCCTCGCATTCCACCGGTCGGGTCCGGTCCGGACCGAAGCAATTTGTTGAGTTTGAGCTGGGTTTGGCTTTAAGGGTTTGTTGCGGGTCTATGAAGCGGATCAATCAAAGAGTGCAAGAGTGCCAAGCTACTTCCTAGCGCCGATGTATCTAAACGTCAGCACACGGAGGACAGCCCGCACAGCCACAACATGTCTCCCAAGGTGGGCGAGGAGGAAACCGAAGAGACAACGACCCCAGGCAAGAATGAAGCGCACAGAAAGTGTTTCACGCATTTCCGGGAAGGTTGACTATGGATGAGAGGTGGTTGATCGAAGCCTTCCTTCAGAAGCACCAGCAAAATCTTGCGTTCAGGACCTCATCCTGGGTTGTTGGTTCAGGGCTTCGTGCGGAGGCTGTTCGGAGATTGGTTGGACATAGAAAGATGGCAACAACACCACCAACAGCAACAACCGTTGGCAGAAGCAAGAGAGCCGGCAAGAGCTGTCCAGAAAGCAAGGGCCAGAAATCAGGTGCAACAGCCAGCCATCATCAGAATCAGACCCATCATCACCATCGTCATAGCGTTCAGCATCTTTTCTCCATTGGCATCACGGCAGCACCATAATGATGATGATGATGATGATGATGATGGTCCTTATCATCACCACAACTGTTTAGCTATGTTGAGCACGTAATGTAATCATCAGCATCAACATCTTCATTACCCTCAACATGTTCATCGTCATCATCGTCACGACGGTGTGCTGTCAACTTCAGCACTACCACTCTCATCATCAACGACTAGCCCCCAGTGACCCAGTGTCGTCTTCATCGCCATCGGCGCGCATCAAGTTGGGTATGAAAGAGCACTAAGGATCGCGACGACTCGCAATCCGCAGACGACTCGCGGTAGGCCGTCACTGGCCACAGAGGGTTCAAGGGCATATTGCTCGAGGTGAGATTTTCAGTCGCCAGACACTTGCAACGTTTTCAGCTTCGGTGAGTGCCCGAAGTGTGATGGCTTCGTGTAACATACATGCCATACATGCCGTCGCCATGACCAGCCGAGATGAAGAGTTGCCTCCATGATCCGTTGGTAGTGTTCGGACTTCGGGCGTGGGAATCGAAGCATGGCTCAATAGAAATTGGTGGCCTTTGAAACCGACGAGCCCGAGTAGTCGGCCCCTCAAAATGCGGACCCCGAGTTTGCGGACCCCTTTCCAAGAGCACCATAACTGAAGCCGTTATAAACAAAGTCCTGTGCCACTCCCAAGAACTCCCTGTATCCTGCTTGGCCATGCGAAGATCTCGCTGAGGCCCACAAAGCCACCCTTGCACAGACATCTAGAGATACGCGGTTGGGGTCGCAGGGTCCTTGCATACCTACATCCTTCCGTCTCATACTTGTGAAAATCATTTAAGCAAAATGCGCAATGGATGGGACCCACGATTCAACATCTTGACATCTCAGGCTAGCACGTGTTCTTCTCGGCCAGCGTGACAACAAAAGAGTCTAAACTGCGCAGGGTTTGCAAGGATATCCCTTTACCGAACCCCTAGACAATCCTTAATACCCCCAAAGCCCTATGGAACGCTGGTAGAATCCGTCCTGGAAAGACCTGTGAGCCCGCAACCCTCAGGCCCGAAACGGAAGATAGCCAAACTCTGAACTGGGGAGTCTGCCCAGGGCGTGGCGTTCTCAAATTCTTGCGGTTCAATCTTGAAGCTGATTCAGGGCGAAGGGTTTCGGGTTACGTTAAGACTTAAGACTTCACGGAGCATGTCGTAGGTGTATGAGTTCAGGGTACACATCTGCGCTATGCAGGTTTCGAAAGTTTGTATGTTCATATACATTTGTGCATGTGCACACATTGGTGTATGGTTGTATATTACTCCGTGCAAACAAGCAAACATACATACATACGTACACCCACAAGCATAGATACGTACTGTACCTACATACCCACATACCTACACTGACCTGCATTGGCCTACATACATACATACATACATACATACGTACATACATACATACATACATACATACATACATACATACATACATACATATATACATGCAGGCACGTTCTGACAGCCCTTAAACCTTGACTGCGGATCAGATCACTTCATGTGGTCTAGAAGGCCGTCCAAGATGTTGTCGCCATGAACCTACTACCACGCTGCAAAAGATTTATGTGCATACCCTCCAATGTATTTCAAGCAAGGCTATGGTATGGATAGGATCCAATGCGGAACAAGATATCCAAAGACAAATCAACATCGAGGGCTTATGTAAACCTGAACCGCTTTAATCCCAAGCGGACCCAAGCCCTTACTGACTCTAAATGCTGGTTAAATACACCAGAGACCTTCATCAATCCCTAATCCTCTCCTATCCCGAAGCCCAGCAGCAAAAACACAAGCTGCAACCTGCAGCTTTTTCTCCCTCCGAGGAGGCGCAATGTAAAGTCGAGGTCAGAGCAGCAGTCATCGCGACCAGTCTGACCACATGCCGCAAGCGGTTTCAGTTTCTCAAGTCGAATCTGCTTGCGCCCGGCGGACATCATGGACGGCACTGCAGACTGCATATAAGAATTTTGCTGGAGTTGTGTTTTTTGAGCTTGACCAAGGTCTTGCTTTGGATGCTTTGGAGTTGGCGCTCGATATGGCGAACCGGACCATGCAAGACGCACATCGTCGAATCTTAATTGGTTGAGTCTTCATCTGTTTCTGGTGTGCCTGTGTTAGGTGAACAAGCAGCGGGTGGAGCTGCTGAACCAAGTCCACAATTGGTTCCAAACCAGCAGCTGCTGTGCGGTCTTCGAGGTGGAGCACGAGGTGGGCAGACAGTGCGATTGAAGACTGGCTTTGTGGCCGTGTTCATGTTACGCCCAATCCCAAAGAGGTGAATGTCGCGTCATCAGCACGCTGAGGGACAGGCAGGGCCCCAAGTCCGCAGAGTCGAAGTCCTTGCTTAAAGGATCATGGGACGTAGTAAGTAGGGTTATAATTCGGATAACTATACTTTTAACCCCAATTAAGGGATAACCTTACTTACTAAGTCCCATGATCCTCCAAGTGCTCTTCCTTCCAAGATGTATGCGTTTCACGCGAAGGCTGGTGTCTCCGGATGTCTGGCCGATCGCACGTCAATGTGCGCGAGCCCCTTCTCACTGTGGAGCGGCGGCGATGCAGCGGCGCTGTCTGGACGGTTCGCCCGCAGGGACGGGGGCCTCCAACTGGTCTTGAAGGGTTGAGATGCTCCTGAGGATATACACCATCGCAGATATATATATATATATACATATATATATATATCATAACATAGACATCATTCATTTAGATGCAGTTTACGGGAGATGTACTTCAGTGCTGCACTCGACTCAAGCTGTTCAGTTTTTGTTCACTGGCATAGGCAGCGGCGGCGATGGTGCTGGGCTCCATGGCAGCGTCCCTGGATCAGCATGGGAAGGACCTCAGGAAGGAGGAAAGGCAGGTTCCATCGGAGGAAAGATCTCAGCCGCACGAAAGCCCGAAATCAACATTGCATGCTAAAGATGTCAAGCTGCCTGGCGCGGATCTTTATAACGTTTTCGTGGAACAAGGCAACCATGTATCGACCTGGCAACTAGTGCCGTCGGCACCTATTAGTTGTCATCCTACCGGGCGGCGGTTCCCAAATTTCGCCGAAGCTCGGACTCCCTTTCCTGGAATATGTCATCGCAATCAGGAGCGAGATTCCTCGTAATCTACTTATTTGGGGTTAGTAGTAGGCTGGCAAAGAAGCACCGGCTTGTTGTCAGCCTCCAGATGCAGATACAGTGTTCTGTATAGATCCAGCATCGAAATGGAAGCCCGCTCAAAGACCGAATTCGTCAAAAGCCTGCCGTCATCTGAGGTACGCCTCCTGCGCCTGGCCAGGCCCAGTTTGAGTCTCAAAATACTCCTTCCTGCTACTAACTGGAGGAGGGCTTGCTACCGGATGCACATTGAGAACGGAAGGTCTTCCCCTCACTCGCAGACCCAGATTCCCTACAAGGTCTACCCTTCAGTCCCAACACCCTGCCCATACCGCAAGCCTTCAAGCGTAAGTCCTGAACCCTGGACATGGCTTGCCGTTTAATTTGAATGGGCTTAGGCAGACGGAAAAAGGTGCTTCAAAAAGGCACCCCAATTGATACAGACCCTAAGTACAGTCAGATACGCCTCGTGTAGATCCCTAGAGTAGTAGTTATAGTAGGACTCAAAAGCCGTCGACATGCGCTAACCTTTGTTGGCACAAGAGCACTGAAATCTTGCACCCGGAAAGTCGCAACTCATTGCAGGACCGCAGAGGACCGTGCGTCTGCGCCTTTTTTGGATCCGACATGGCCTGTCTTGCGCCAATGTGCTGCCACTTGGCACCTGTTTGAGGGTCTTATAGTATGTCCCACAGTTGTTTGCCTCTTGGGGGTGGGTCTATACAATTGATAGGGGTCGTGCCATGCAGCATGCGTGCATACGTTCATCTGTATTCTCGCCGATGTGGTCCATTATGTTAGCTGCTAGCTGCACACATCCTACGAAACAACGTTCGCATATGTGTAGAAACAAGAAAACATGCATACGCGCCCGCATGCACACATAACGCTCTTCACCGTCACCAATGTGCATGCATGCATACATACACAGAAATGGGTATAGTTCATGCGTAGGACCGAAAATTGAGGGAAGCTTCCACACGGTTGCTGTGAAGGGTATTAGCGCCGACCGAAGCGCATTCAAGCTTCCGAAGCACAGCGAAAGGTGCTCCCTTCAATTCCTACTGAACTAGGACTCATTCCATGACCAGGGCCCTGTTGATAGTTAGGTAGTAAGGCTTCGATCGGAACCCCGGCATTCCGAAACGCCCTAAATCCTCGAACCCTAAATCCTGTAAACCCTCGAGGAACGCCTGCACAGCGACATCGGGGACTGATGCCATGGATGCCTTTCGGACGCAAGCATCAGAAGACACCCATAAGAGCCCGAGACCCTAAGAGGCCCTTCTGATAGTAGTACTTAAAGGATTATGGGACTTAGTAAGTACAGTGTAGGGTTATAATTAGGGTCTATACTTATAACCCCAATTAAGGGACTTATAACCTTACTTACTAAGCCCCATGATCCTCCAAGTAGGTAAGTAGGTCAGTGAGCTTGTTGGCACACACACACAAATAAATGATTGAGCAAACACACAAGTGCAGGTATGTACATATCTATGCAAACTTACCTTTGTTCATTCGTTTACATATATGTACACGCATAAAGAGATAAATACATAAGTTGATAAGTAAGTAAAGGGGTGAATTATTAAATAGATAAATAAATGTAGGTAAATACACAGATATAAACATGAAGTTGTTGTAGAATTAAGATGAAGTATACTCATATGTACATAAGTACATCCCAGTATAGCGCATATATACACTCTAGAATTACACCCACACGCATACATACATACATATATATATATATATATATATGTATACACGCCGAGATTCCGCTTCCTACACACAACAAGCACAAAACCCTCCAGTTCTTAAGATTTCGATATCGTGGGGACCAATCATTGAGTGTAGTTGGCAGATTCTAACGCAGAAGCACCAGACTCAGTTTTTTTGGGTTGTTATGTGGGTAAAGTTACGGTAAACTCGCCAAAGCTGCGACAAATGGCGGCAGGCTGGACTGCTACCAGAACTCGAGGCGGCACTGTTGCTTGGCCTGGGAGTCAGAATCTTAAGGGGGTTGGGGTTTTCAGAAGGATTTTTGACTAGTGCAGTTGGAAGGTGGCGCAGGGTTCTGCATGGCTTCTGCGGGAATTTTGTATGCTTCGAGGCTTTCAGGTTGCACAAGACTTTGAGGGGCTTTATGGGTCTGTTCAGGGAGTTGGCGGGATTTACAGTACAGTGATTCGTGGTGGGCCTTGTAGATGCCCCAGGTTTTTAAGGTTTAAGGCTCAGGTTGCCTACGTGGCCTGTGCTGCACAGCCTATGCCATAATCGAGCAGTGAATGGTTTAATACAAAACCTTATAACCACTATACTCAACACCCTAAACTACACCAAACTCTTCCGCCTTGCATTCTAAGGCAAGCCCTGTGGCTGAGTCGCACTTAGCTTGGATTGCAAAGGGTCCATTTTTGCCAGCAGGGGTTTTGGACCGCGTAGGGTTTACCACTGAAACAGGGAGTTTCGGGTTGGGGGTTCGAGGTTTGGGTTTATTCCCAAACCCTAAACCCTGCATGGCTGAGGCTTGAGGGTTTCATGCGGATGTGGGGGGTCAGCAGAACTCCGGGGTTCGAGCCTTTATTTATAGCTCCCCTCACGCATCTGGAGTCAGCCTTTTAGAAATCCCGGTAAAGTTGCTTTAAAGGTACCCCAATCTAATTATTACAGCAATTTTTAAGGCTCCAATGTTAGACAGCCCAAATTTGCTAGCTGCAGAACGCCCAGGCCAAAGTATGTGCTGCCCGACGCGTCCGATGCGACTCTGGACGCCACCTTCGGCATCCACTCCCGCCGCTGGACTCCAGCTTCCTGAACCCAGTGCTTCAAATATCCAACTGTCCATTTAACCAACGATCTATCTGTCTGTCTATCTGTTTCTTGTTGGTGTGCGTCGCTCGCTCTCTCTTTGTCTCTTCCCCTCTCTCGCTCTTCCCCCCCGTTTGCGTGTTGGTATCTGCGCCATGTGTAATAGGATGCATATGTATATGAAAGGAAACCTCTCACTGCGCCTGACCCGAGCTGCAATGCCGGCCGCCCCCCAATTGGCTTCTGTCCTCCCTCAGATCCGAAGCTGAGGACCTCCAGGCGGCAAGGACTGCAAGGTGAAGGCCTCGAAGGGGTACTTGGAGGATCATGGGACTTAGTAAGTAAGGTTATAAGTCCGCTAATTGGGGTTATAAGTTTATAAGTATAGTTACCCTAATTCTAACCCTACTTACTAAGTCCCATGATCCTTTAAGTATTCTGTTGGCTTTGGGGCACAGTGCCAGCCGTACTTGTGCTGGTCTTTGCCGTCGTGGTTGTCGTTGAAGCCGTCGTATCAGGTTCATAGTACTCCATGCGTACACTGCCTATTCGAGCCTTTTCTCGATGCTTCAGGGTGTGTGGATATTGAGGTTGGGGTTTAGGGGGCGGCAAGCGGCGAACTGGTTGACGGTGTCAACAGTATATCTCCATGTTGGACAATAGTATTAATAGCAATAGCACTGTATTTCAATACTGCAATCAGAAGACCTTAAGCCTTGAACACCTACCGTAAATCCGATATGGCCTGCAGGTGCGCCTTGCAAACGGCACCTCTTTTGAGCCTTGGCCAGCGACGGCACTTGATGAGTTTGCAGCCTCCACAATCCTGAACCGAGAGACAACCCAAGACTTGCTTTATGATGCAAAACCTGGTCCTAACACAGAACCTTTATGACACCAGGTATTCCAGGCAAGATTGCTGTCAGAGGTGATTCGCCCTAGGATCCCAAGGACACAAAACCCCAAAGAGAAAGCCCCATGCCCTCAAACGTTGGATTTAGGGTTTAGGGTTAGGGATACAAGTCGCAGTAAAGCCAAAGCTGTCCAATAACACGGAACACTACCTGGGGATCCAATACGGTGTTGTCTTAAGGGACACAAGAGCCGCTGAACCACCAAGAGCAGCAACGTCAGGAGACCAAGCTGCATCATTTGCTTCTGGACCCGCTGATCACTGACTGCTCCATGAAACAGTCAGAGAATGCCGCTGGTCCGAAATCCTCTTCACTTGCTTCTTCAAAACCCAGCCTTTCAACTTGATTGGGGTCTTGCCATACTTTGGCTGTAGTCTGGATCTTTCAGCGGTTTTTGTTTGAGGCATGTGGGACAACAGGATCCCGCATCTTGCCTCACCGGAGGTTGCCAGAGTGATAAAAGCCACCTCTCCGTGCAGTCCCTGTCGGGCTCAGGGTTGTCACAGTGCATCTACCGCCACAGTCTGTGCATGTCTGTGCTATTCCCCCTAAACCCTAAACCCTAAGACCAGGAGAATCAAGCACCTGTCGGGGTCGAGCTTCATGTCAAATCCCGGAACCATCCAGGCCGGGCGTGCCTTTCTCAGATGGCTGGCGGAGCGGAACATCCGCTCCTCGTGCTGCAGAGATCTGGGGCTGTGATGACTTGCAAGCATGCCGTGATGTGACTGGACACAAGTGCTGTCGACCACAGATGGTAGGCTCTGACAGGGAAACCCTGACTTCGAGCAATCCTTGCTCCCATGCCATGTGCATTGGGGCCCATAGGCAGCTTGAGAAGCAGGGATCAGGGTTGTGGGAGGTTGTAAGGTGACACTCAAATCGCGAATTGTCGAGGTCTCCATTTCATCGCATCCAGCACGCTGCTGAGGGCCATCCAGACGCCTGCCTTGCTTTACGTTCTTCTGGAGATACCAGCCGCGCCGCATGATAGTGAATAGTTTTCGTCCCGTGTACTCACTATATTTTACAATGGAAGACTTGCGTGGTGTTGCACGTATACGTCATGAAAGCATGTCCCTCAAAGGCGAAAATGCGCGGTGGGAAGGCGCAGGTGCGATAGTAGCCTTTTCTCTGAATCCCTTGGGAATGCTATTCCGCAGGGTTCCAAAAGCCCATTCCAATTTGATATTGAACTATCGTTTCGATGTGGCCAACAGATCGCAGCTCGTCACAGAGAATTGCCATGACAAAGGATGTTATGCTCTTAGCTGGCAGCATGTCATCATGTGTGATAAGTTGTTGATAAGCCTCAAGCTCTTCAGGACTCAAAGCCCGTAAGGACTGCACACCACATGTTCGTGGAGCCGTGCCAAAATGGCGGCGAAACCTGCGATGTGCTAGTGGGCAATTTGTCGCCCGGCGGAGTTCTTTGGGTTCAGGGGCCAGGGTGTGGGGCTTAGAGCTAAACCCTAAACCCTAAACCCTAAACCCCTAAACCCCTAAACCCCTAAACCCTATAAGCCTTCCGGGCGGATGGTTTAGGTGTGCAGGTTCGGGGCTTACGTCTCAGGAACTGCAGGGTTCGACTGGAGGGGTTGGTTTTGAGGAGTTCGGGTGGAGGTTCTTGGGAAAAGCGCGGTCGCGGTTGAGCTGAGAGTTCTTTACCCTCAGGTTTGAGGTTTTTTCGGCGCGGTTCAGGTTTCGATATAGCAGAGTTTCGATGTTGCAGAGCATGATGCTCTTTTGAAAACCGCGAGGACTTGGAAGGTGATGAGTTAATATAAGGGCCTTAATTAATACGTGCCTACATTATTTTGGAGTTCCTTATTATATTTGTAGTATACTAGACGCCCAAACCCTGTTCTGATTATTAAGGCTCCTACTACATTAGTTAAGCTTAATAAAACCTTGGATCTCTCATGCGCCGAGCTGCGCGATGCGTCGGCCCCTTTTGGTATGTGCATCGCAGGGGTGCCAATGCCTACCTTAGTGTCACCGTATGTTGTATACCACAAAGATAGAGTCTGTCCTAATGATGTTCTACTCTTTAGAGCCCTGTTTTCGATATGGGCTTGACACACCGCCCTATGATCCATGCCCTTGAACCCTCAACCCTAAACCGCTCCACATCTAGAGGCTTAAACAACAAGATGTTTCAAACTCTACAAATATTATTCTGGTGATTCTCTTCTTGCTGTTCCTGTTCTTGTTATCCCAAATCATACTACTACGCTTGGTGTTCTTATTACGAGTATTGTTACTACTATACTACTATTCGTACCATTATCGTTATTGTTATTGTTATTGTGATTGTTATTGTTATT
>CAJNDV010034241.1:0-29157 GCA_905221635.1 Symbiodinium sp. CCMP2456 | reverse complement strand
GTGGTTGTTGTTGTTGTTCTTCTTCTTCTTGTTGTTGATGATGTTGTTGTGATGATTACCTAGGACGGTCTCACCATTGCCCTACGTGGCGGAGCGCTCCGCCTCCAAGCAGCCGCTCCAGGCCCTCTGCGATTCCTAGAGTCTCCGCTGTAGTTCCTTTATATGGGGGTTACCTTTTAGGATCCTTAATCTGAGGGTTTTGGGTTCAAGTTCCTTTTCTTGGTATAACCAAACCCTAAACCCTACAAGATTAAGGACCCTAAAAGGTAACCCCCGAAAAGGAACTACAATGGAGTAATTATGCCTGTGCCTCGCAGGTGAAATGCCGCATGTGTGCATGATAGTCCTCGGGTAGTCTTTCGTTATTTCTGTCTCGTATGACTGCTATCAGCAACCAGTCGTGCATGCAATTGATCCTGTACTAAATCCATCGCCCACTTCAGCAACCTGTATAGCAATGAACTCTTAAGGAACCCTTGCTTTGCACCCGGTTCCAGGCAGACAACCTCCCGGCACCCTTGTCGATGCAGAAGGCCTGCTTCAAGAGTTGCATTGTGGACTTGGGGGGCCATACAGTAGCTTTTGGGATTTTGGTGGTTTTGTTTGGCTTGCATGCGGCTGTCGTTTAGTGGAGTCCTTTGGGAGTGAGAGTCCGAGTGCTGTGAAGTTGTTCTGTCCACCTGTTTCGTTTTAAGGGTTCAAGAAACCCTAAACCCCAAACCCCAAACCCTAAACCCTAAACCCTAAACCCTAAACCCCAAACCCTAAACCCTAGACCCCAAGCCCTAAACCCCAGAAGGGTTTTGGGGGGCTGTAGTTTTGTGGCTTGTCGAGTTTAGGGTGTCCGGGTCTCGGGTTTCGGAAACTTTTGGGTCTACTTATCTAGAACGTGGGCCGATGATTCAAACAGGGTTTACGAAACCCTAAACCCTTTAAGGGTTTAGGGTTTAGGGTTTAAACCCTAAACCCGGGTGCTGTGGATAGGAAAAGGGGCGCTTAAAAAAGAGAGAGAAGGAACTCAGATGCTGGCTTCTGGTATTTTTCCCCACGCTACCCTTTTTGGGGTCCTGGTATCATGGCTGAAGAGGTTGGGTTCCCGAAGGTTTGGGTTGGGGGGCGAGGCCTCTGTCAACTCAAAAAGCAGTCTAGTGGGATTCTTGGTTCTCTAAATTTAGGGTTTAGGGCTTGAGGTCTACCTATAGTCTCAATTGTAGTTTCTTTTTTTCGGTTTAGCCAAGTTTAGATTAAGGATCCTAAAAGGTAACCCCCAAAAAAGGAACCACAATGGAGACGTTCGATAGGCTATACCCTAAACCCTAAACCCAAAGGGAGGTCCATGCCTGGCGTGGATTTCATCGGGCTTGGTGCTGTGTTGTCACATCTCCGTGTTCTTGAGAGCCAGAGCCTTACTCGCACCAGTCCCAAAGCCCCTGAATCCTAAACCCTAAACCCTAAACCCTGACCCTAAGTCCCAAAGTCCCTGAACCCTTAGCCCAAAGTCCCTGAGGACTCACTACTTGTGGCCTTTGTCGAAGAACCTTGCCAGGACCTACTACGAAGCCTGTACTCCCACGACATCATGGACGATCGCTTCGCACCGGAGCTCGCAGTCCCACAGGGTCCTAGGTACTGTTATGGGCGATACTTTCCCAAACCATAATAAGCAATAAGGATTCCTCATCTAGAAGCCCTCCATTCTACCATATAGGTACTTTGGACCCTTTGGGAGTCAGTCATGTGTAGTACAAAATCTCAACATCCCTGGCGTGCTGTAAACGTTTGGCCTGGGGTTTAATGTCGAGATTCCAGGTGCAGCTTTGTCTAACGCCCGCATCGTTGCATTGACCGGCACAGGGGTTCAGCAGATGGGGGATTTATGAATGAAGTATAGGTTCTTCCCTTCAAAAACCTACACCGGTTGATAGTGACATGTAAAGAGGACAGTGACCCCAGTTGCAAGCAAGCTGTAAACTGTGTTCAGGAAATTTTGTCACTTACAGCACAAAACGGATCAAAACGGTACAAATCAAGACTGAGCGAAAGTTCACTGCAGCAGTAGCCGAGTTCATGGCAGTCACACGCACAGTCCACACTCCGATACCGCTGACTTGGCAATTACGCTGCAATCGCTAAGTGCATTTTCATGCCAGCAAGAGCTCCAGGATCTAAGGGTTGGGGGACCCCAAACCTTACTCTGCACTCTACATCCTGGAGCGAGGTCGCCACTACCTCCGTGCTTGCACTTCCTGTGTGCCTACCTACCCTATCTGCCTGCATGCCAGTCGCCACCTGACATAACTAGCAACCTAGAGATGCAGACTCTGAATGTGCAATCAGGAAGCTCGTCACTTGGCTCCAATTCCAAGTGAACCTTTTCTCAATCATTCCTTGCATCTCTGGAAACCAAACCCCTGCTTCCCCACAATCCCTGCTGAGGCCTAAGACCCAAAACCCTGAACCCCATAAGCCCTGTCGACACTAAACCCTATGAACCCTATAAGCCCTAAACCAAAATTACTTTAACCCTATAAACCCTATAAACCCTATAAGCCCTCTAAGCCTTATAAGCCCTAGGCCAAAATTACCTTTAAGGTACGGCACTGGCCCAGATTAGCGCAGCAGCAGCCTGGCGCGGGATGTCTGGGGGCCATGGAAGGGTCGGGGGCTGGGGGGTTTGGACTTTAATTTAGGGTTTAGGGTTTAGGGTTTAGGATTTAGGTTTTAGGTTTTAGGGTTTAGGGTTTAGGGCGAATGATATGGGAGTCTCCGAAAATGAGGGGTACCTTATTTTGGTGTCCTTATAATAAGGATCCTACTATTTAGAGTATTGTATTAGGATTGTCTATTTTCGGAAACCCCATATTGGTACTTATTTATGGGCGTCAACACATTCAAGTCAACTTTCCTGAGCCTGTCCTCTGGCGCATGCATGTGCCACGTTTGGGGGCTAATGCGCGCAAGTGTGCTCGAAATTCAGGGACAACGGGAAGTTACAGTAGACCTCTCATCCGGAACCTTCAGCAATCCGATGTTGGCCCTCTAGGATCCGGATTCTTCAGGATTAGGCGACCTTGGCAACGACGGCCCATGGCGCGTTAACATAGTCGAAGCAACATCAACAGGAGCCATATCACATGGCATGATGTCCTTCGATGTTCAACTCGTTCTTAGTAGCCGTTTGGGGTCTCAATCGGGCACGGTTTATCCTTCAAAACTCCGTCGAGATCCCACGGAGCCCTACACTCGCCGCAAAAGATGACAGGGCTATGCCGTCGGAAGTTTCCACTCACACCCTAAACGTGTAAAGCCGGAAACCCGAAGCCTCAAACCATCCCAAACCCTGTTGTATCCCAAAGCCCAGCCCAATCGAACCTGTACGAAATGTCAAACTCTAAGCTTAAACCCTAAACCCTGAGCCCTAAATCCTAAACCCTAAACCCTAAACCCCTATAAACCCTAACCCTGAGCCCTAAACCCTAAACCCCAAACCCTGAGCCCAAAATCATCCTCTTCAGGTATCAGGAGTTCAAGGCTTTCCTTGCGTGGCTCGGCCGTGAGGGGTGAGGACGGTGAGACTCGAAGGGCCTCGTGGGTTATGGTTTCTATGGGTTTACATGGGTTTAGGGTTTAGGGTTTAGGGTTTAGGGTTTGGAGTTTAGGGTTTAGGGTTTGGAGTTTAGGGTTTAGGGTTTAGGGTTTAGGGGTTATGGTTTCTGTGGTTTACATGGGTAGGATTATGGTCCATATGGGTTAGGGTTGTGGTCCATATGGGTTTAGGGTTATGGTCCATATGGGTTTAGGGTTGTGGTCCATATGGGCTTAGGGTTATGGTCCATATGGGTTTAGGGTTGTGGGTCATATGGGTTTAGGGTTTAGGGTTGCTTATCAGGTCTACGTCTAGGACTCTGATGTGTTTCCAGGCTGCAGGGTTTAAGTTTCAGAAGCAAGCTCGGGCTTTCGGATCCAACGTTTTTGGCTTCGGGGCTGCGGCTCAATACATTTCTCTCGCGTGGGACCGCGATCAAGCCGAAGAAGCGACTCCATGAACCGTGGGGCATAATTCGATCCTGAACCTTGCAAGCCTGCAGCCTATAGCCTGACAATGACGACCCGCATAAGGTAGGCCGGCGAGGTATACCAGGTGTGCCCCAAACCCCACGCTTGCCCCAAACCCAAAATTTGGAGATCGAGGTATACAATATAAACCCACGGGTTCTGTGTTCGTGCTAAGGAAGAATCTACCCCCAAACCCTATTCCAACTATGAATGCCTCCACAAGCCCGTGCTTTGAAATTCCCTCTCCCCTAAACCCTAAACCCTAAAGCTAAACCCTAAACCCTCTCCCCTAAACCCTAGACCTCAAACCCTAAACCCTAAACCGCTCTTGGAGGTTGGTCCTCGTCCCCTCGCTGTTATCGCCGCCGTTGAGGCCGACGCCCGGCGCGCGCGAGGCCCTGGAGGCCTCCGGTGCTTCGGGTTAGGCTTTGCTAAACCCTAAACCCATATGGAGGGTTTAGGGTTTAGGGTTTAGGGCGAATGATATGGGAGTTTCCGAAAATAGGGGGTACCTTACTTTGGGGTCCTTATAAGAAGGATCCTACTATTTAGGGTATTAGATTAGGGTCCCACATTTTCGGAAAGCCCCATATGAACCACAGCCCTAAACCCATATGGACCACAACCCTAAACCCATATGGACCATAGCACTAAACCCATATGGACCATAACCCTAAACCCATATGGACCATAACCCTAGACTTGTTTGTCTGCTTTTTAAGTTATGCTACCCTAGGCTTCCAAGGGCCAAATTATAGTTAGGGCCCTAGACCTCCTGAGGACCCATTTAATAAGGTCCCTGGAAGCATAGGGTTAGTTTCTGGCTGCGCTGTTTGTAAACGTACGAACTCTGTCCTGTGTCAGTGTTGTTTGCGTTTCCCACGCCTGTTTCCGAAGCTGCCCAGGGCTTGGCAGCCGCCTTGAATGGAGTGCTGGCACAGTGCTAATTACTGAACGTAGTAGATAAGAAGACGACTATCGTTATACAGTGTTATAGCTTTACAAATATCAGAATTATGATAAGGAGCCCCCCAAAACCCTATTCTACTTATCAAGGCCGCTGCATTATATTTCATTCAGAGGGAAACTGGCCTGCAGGATGCCGAGTCCAGCGTCTTTGCTGCAGTAGTCGATAGTAGTCGACTTTTCATGCGGGAGCTAGCAACAGCTTCAGTTGGATTTTGGTTGGGCTTGCGAAGAAATGTGTTCCGACCATGGGTGTGGGTCAGGTGGGTTTAGGGGCGGCAAGGGTCAGGTGGGTTTAGGGGTGGTAAAGCAAGAAGATTAGTACGTTTCGCTGCATGCTCTGCTACCAGCACAGGCCTGCATCCACAGGTCCAGATGCCACAGATGCCAGGCCTTTGAACTAAGCACAGTAGGCCAATGAGTGGGAGTGGCCACTTGCTTATCCAAAACCTCCTCCTCCGCGCGATGCAACAGTCAACCGTGCTCAGTTTTGCTGTAGCAGGACATACGAATAACTTTCGGAAGCTTTATGGCACCCGAGGCCCACCTTCGAGTCTCCAGTTGTCTTGCACCATCAGCTTCTCAAACCCAAGGTGATTTCAGGGTGCTGCAGCTGCCTGGTGGTGCATACCGTACCTCGAATGCCTCGTCACGCTGCCGTCTTGCATCGGTCAGTCGTTTGATGGTGAGGGTGGCTCACTTCAAAAACTCTGAAACCAACCTGCCGAGAAGCAATGCGCTCCCTGATATGGGAGTTTAAAGCCGCTTTAAGGGTCGCTGTGACACTTTAAGCGGGTGCAAGATCGGAGTGTCAGCACCCCCCTCATACAGATCCTATAGATACTATAGGATCTTCAGCATCAGCGCCCCTATAAAGGCATCCGGGCTTTTTAGCAACCCCATAATATCGGAACAGTCACGCTCCAAGATCGCGGGACCAAGCATCAAGGGCGGCCCTCAAGCCTACATACTTTGATATTGCTGTAGCATATCCCAACATTGCCAATACATTATCCTAACCACCAAGGCCCATGCATATCTTACATTCAGAGCTGCCCGCCCAGAAGCATGCCCACGTGTGCCAAATCCTTGCGTTTGAAGACCTAAGGTGCCCCAAAGGTTTTAGGTCTCGGATTTGAGGGGTTTCGGGTTTTAAGGTGCGTGCGAGTCTTCCGTTCTTTGTGCGTTCGCGATGGTTGTGATCAGTCTTACTCTCATCTGGTGGTGTCGTTGCTGATACGGCCATTATTCGCTGTCCTCTTCGTATTGCTAGAGACTAGAGAGTCCCTCACCCCCAAACCCTAAACCCCAAACCCTAAACCCTAAACCCTAACCCCAAACCCTAAACTGTGCTGGTTCTGATTCTTCACTTTCCCGATCTCCTCGAAGGTGTCGGGCCGCATTTCGAGCGTGCAACCTACGATGCCACGGAGGCCGCAGACGAGTCTTTCAGTCTTTAGGTAGTATTTGAGAGGGTCTATATCCCCAAGGGTCCCCCAAATCCTAGCTCCCAGTCTTTTGCCAGGAAACCCCAGGTGGGTCTGCACCAAGTCCTTACTCAAGATGATAGCGGTGAGTACTAGACAAATATCATGACAAACGGGTGTAGGAAGGGGGACGGTAGGGTAGGTGTAGGACCCAGGGTTCTGTTCAAGGTTAGCGGTATGTTTAGGGATGCGGGTTCCGGGTGTTGTGATTGTGGCCTGTGCACAGAGGTTTGAGAGAAAGCAGATGCCTTGGTGTGCTGGGACCTGGCTTTTGTCGGATCCTACGGTAACCCTTGTACCAGAACATTCAGTAGCGCTACCACAGAAGTAGGTCCTAGGGAGCCCTTGTTGTGTTGAGAGTTGCAGGTTCTGTGTCGAAGCTTTGGGGTGTCAGTTTCGCTTTTGCGTGTGGGAGCTCGCGGGCGTGGAAGGTTGATTTTGGTAGACCTGGGTCGGGGAGCGCATTGGGGCATCACAGAGCTGGGTTCATTCCCTGCCACCGCCACCCTCACCGCCAGGGTCCAGAGCTCAATGTGGCGCTGGTGGGGCATGGCGCGATGATGGTAGCTCATCTGACTCATATAGGGGCCGAAATAAGTGCCAATACTATTTTTTTTTTGCGGGGGTCCTTACTATACTTACAGTAATGGACCTCAGAACCCTATTCTAACTAATAAGGCCCCGACATAACTCACACGCCTCACTGCTAGGAAGTTGTGCGGAATCTTGAGCAAGTGGCAACCACGGCGACCTCTGGAGTTGGTGTAGCTGCTTTTGACCCTCTAGGGTTCAGGGTTCAGGGTTTGCTTTTGACCCTAAAGTTCTCCATGTCACGTGATATTTCTCGGCTTCCGCGTTTCGTGATTTCTGTAGAACCCGCGCCTCGATGACATGTTCCAGCTCTTCAGTTGCTCCAGTGATGCAACTCTTTCGCTTCCGAGACTGCCTGGGTGTAATTAGGAGGCACGTATGCTTTGATGCTTTGCATAACATGAGCAGCATGGCTTATTCACCTTGCAGACACCATTCTGATGGTACCTTGCTGTGGTCAGCAGCGTTTGATTTCGTAAGCCTCTGGTCAATGCTAACATGGTTCGCCGTCCGACTGTTGATGCAGTGGTGCATGGTTCCAAGTTTCATTTCTCAGCCTGCCTGCACTTGATAGTTGCTCTTGCTTTCTTGTTTTGTGAAAGCGTCATGTTCGCATCGTGCTGACTGTTTTCGGCGTGCCTTGTCAATGTCACTGGTTCGCTGTCACTCCCTCATCATGGCACTCTAGCAAACATGGCTGTCTTGCAAGCTTCGTCTGCCTAGCTCATGCATGCATGGCGTTGTTGTCTTGCCAAGATCGCGTCGCAGTATCTCGACCGTTTTGGACAGAGGGTTGCATGTCAATTGGGTTATGCTATTCTACCCCCGAGTATCGCGATCTTGAGAGCAATGCCAGCTGCCACCATGGCCCTTCCATACCACCAAAAGCACAAAATCTGACCGCTGACACCGTAGCAAACATCCGGTGGAGCACGAACAAGAAGGCGCACCAAAGCAATACACACAATGCTGACTTTGACGATACCAGCGTCTGTGACACCAACGCAAGAAAGCATGGCCGGTGTCCTCGACGAGGAGATTGCTTGCCGTGTTGATGCCAGTGTTTCCTTCACGTTCTCTATATTATTTTATATACTGTTTCTACATCTATATCTAAATCTACACTTGTTTATATATATATATATATACATATGTATACTGACTGTGTATTACTGCTGTGCCGGTGCGCAGCTAAGGCTGAGAACTGCTTCGGTGGGGGCGCGTCCCCACGGAACAACGAGGCCCCCACCCCGAAAGGTTCACGAGTCCTGGTCTGCGTCTGCTTCAGGTTTCGGCTCAGCGTCCTGCACAGAGTAGAAGGGCTCCGAAACATTCTCCTGTGAAGAATGGTCCCTAGGCCGTATCTGAACGCCATGTCATGTGTGATTGCATCCTCCCAATACCCCTCGGCAACACGCTTGCTTACGTGTCTGCGCAACCCCTCAGATGTAAACGAACATGCGCAAGCCAGCGGAACTCTCACCATCGCGTTTGACTGCGAGAGGCCTGGATCCGAGATCGTGCAGCCCCGATTTCGCAATCGCACACGGTATGAATCTTGCTCCCATAACCCCAAAATAGGGTCCATAGAAAGAGCCTTGATTAAGGCCTAGACGGGCTAAGGCTTCTTGATCAGGCTCCCATATCAGAATGACCCTAGACACCCAGAGTCCATGGGGGAAGTGACCTTCAAGGCCCAAGTCCTTGAGAACTCCGAACCCAAATATCACCCCAGGGTTTAGGGTTTAGGGTTTAGGGGCAAATATCAAATCCCTCAGAAAGGAGCCCCTCTTCCCAAGGATCCCCCTCCTAGAGACCCTTAAAAGGAGCACGTGAAGGAAGCTCCGTTCCCCAAAGATCCAAAAACCCTAAACCTCTAGACTCTAAACCCTAAACCCATGAACCCCTAAGCAAGAAGAAACCTTACAGGTCCTGGAGAAGCTTTTCATCCTGGACTTCCCAGACCCTCGTGGCCGAATTGGCCTCACAGAGCTGCGGGAACTGAAGGGCAGGCTTTTCGGGGGGGGTTTAGGGTTTAGGGAACAGGGAACAGGGAGTTCCAGTTTGGGTTTATGTCCTTGCGGATTTTAGGAGGGTTTGTAGGGTTTGTGTACCGTGAGGGGGGGGGGGCTCGGGTGGGGGTTTGGAGGGATGCTGAACGTTGTCTGTTCTGGTGGGCTTTGGGGGCTGTTAAAGGTTGCGGGTTATGGAGGGCTTTACTGTGGGCTGTGAGTTTTTGTAGGCGCAGAGCTACTATAGAGGCTGCTAGAGCCTAGTCTTTCGGGTCGGGAGGTTCTATACTTAACCGGAGGGAAGAGATGTAGCATACACTAGAAGGGATGCCCACGGAGCTCGCATGTTTTTGATGAGCTCCTTCAGCAGGGCAGTGGTGCAGCCATTTAAGGGGTCTCGTCGAGTCGACCTTCTTGCTCGCCGGCTGAAGCGAATGTGAGCCTCTGAGATTCTCTGGATATCGATGATCCAGCCGTTCCTCCGCCCATGACACGGATCCCAAATCTGATAGAGGCTTTAGAAAAATTCCATTCCCCGAACCCGATAAACTTTTAGCCACCAAGCGCCAACTTTGTTCTCGAGGGTTTAGGGTTTAGAGCTGAGGGTTTACAGCGCCTTCGTCGACAGGTGCCCGGTGATCATGACGCCACCTGAGACTGCACTCGACGATCTGGCAACGACAGACGAAGCTCGTGCCGCAGTTGTACAGGATCTAGGGCTTCGGGTTTCTTCATGTCTACGAACTCTAAACCCTAAAACCCTAAACCCTATAAACCCCAAAGAAGTTGTGGAGTGGTTGCGTTTGGGAAAGTGTTGTACGGTTTGAGCTTTAGGGTCTTGGTCTTGGGGTTTTGCGGTGGTGCAAGGAGCGCCTTCTCAGAGAACGGCTGACCTGCGGTGGTCAGAGAGTCGCCATAGTACCTTACTCCAGCAATGGGAGGGTAACATACAGTGCTTAAATAATTACCAAGACTATTTTAGGGGGCTCCTGAATATAGCTATACCATATATGAGCGCAAAAAGGCCCCTACATTACCACAGCTGGTCTGGCAGCGTGGTTCGGCCATCAGCTTAAGAAGTTCCCTTCCTTTGACCTTCCACTTTAGGTCACCACATGCACCGTGGGCTTCAATGTCTCCGATTTTCTCCATTTGTCGAGAGCTTCTTGGCTGAACAGGATAGTGTCGAAGCAAGCCGTCTGACACAAAATAAATCGAAGCAGGATGCAGTGAAGATCGACTTATTTTTTTGTGTTTGATGGAACAGGAAATTGCTGACTCATTACGGATTGGGTCTAGGGTGATGGGGTCAGGGTTCAAGACCACCAGACGTGCCACTCAATTCAGCGGGCCTCTGCTGGCTTGAGTGTCGCTGTATCCTGGCATATAAACCGTGTGTTGGGTGAATATCCAGCACATTAGCCTCCCTTGCTTCGCGGCATGCCCTGTCGCGCAGTACACATGACCCCCAAGAACCCTCAGGATTTGGCAATCCTATATTTCTCCAGAATCCCTAAACCCTAAACCCTATAAGCCCGTACCATGCATACCTCTTTGAATCGAAGCATCGAATGTGCCACGCAAACCTCCGTTCTCGTCCGCAACAGGTTGCCTCCAAGCCTATGCCAGCACCCGACATTCTACAACAACATTTTAAAAAACCCTTTGAAATAAAGGAAGCTGTAAACGAACACCTTGAAATTTGATAGTTTAGTAACCCTCACAAAACCCGAAGCCCTAAACCGCCGGCCAGGCTTCTCCGGGAGACACTGCCTGTGTTGCGGAAGCGCCCGAAGCTGCCTTCCACCTGCAGAGCGAAAGCGAAAACGAAGTACATCTCAGGGTTTGGTGCCAAGAGGTTCGGTCAGGGTAGGAGAGTTTCGGGCATTTCAGCCCATCCAGTGCGTATCAGTGTGTATCAGGGGTTTAGGGTTAATCGCGAGGTTACTTTGGTGCTTCAGGAAGGTATTCGGGTTCAAGTTTTTTTAGCAGTGAAACGATTTTGTAGTTCCCAGGATTAGGGGCTTTAGATGTATGGTTTAGGGTTTAGGGATTTAAGCTTCGGGCTTATAGGGCTAAGAGTTTAGGATTCAGGGTAAAGGGTTTGAGACTTGCAAGGCTCTTAAGCTGTAGGATGTGTAGGCAAAGATTGGGTTGCGCCTGTAGCCCCCTTGAGTTTTCGTTTCTATCTACCTGTCAACTGTCTAAGTCTATGTATCTACTTATCTATCTGTTTATCTATCAAATCGGGTGTAAGACATGGTAGTATGCACTGGAAATGCCGGGCGTCCTGACATGAAAGCGTCGAACAACCCTCATGCCCAAACCCAGAACCCCAATGCTGGTGCCGGTTGGAGGCAGCCTGCGGTAGCACGGTTTTCGGTGTCGCTATTCGACAAGCGATGCCGTCCCCTCAGCTTTTTGCTAGTCTCACATTGACTGCTTGAAATTGCGCAAGCTTGATCAAGCCCTGTATCGCTTCAGGCAGCATTGCACAAATTAGCTGATGTAAGAGTAGAGTGTCGGGGGGCACGGTTCTGCAAATCAGCCTATGGGGACATACAATGGATGGAAGGATTTTTCGATAATACGTATATACATATTTTATACACACATACATATACATATATATATATATATATGTATATATGTATATATGTATATATATATATACGTAACCATATAGACACACACCTATACCCTGCCTCTGTCCGGAGATAGCCCTAGAATCTCAAGAATTCCTATGAGGTCCGTGGCTTTCTACGCTGCCGACCCGTCGGTCCGGAGTCTCAGATCTCTCGCTATGACTCGACGCCTAAGCCCAAGTGCCTCTATATTTCGGGTTTAGGGTTTAGGGTTTAGGGTTTAGGGTTCAGGGTTTAGGGTTTAGGGTTTAGGGTTTAGGGTTTATAGGGTTTAGGGTTTAGGTTCCTTATTACAACTCTAGTCAAGTCTACCCCGAAACCCTATTCTAAGAGTCGGCGCCAAGTGGCCGTCATAAACCGCCGGTTGGGTTGTGTCCGGCGGTGAAAGTTAAATCACAACACAGAATATATTATCAAGGCAACAGAATATACAATACAATATCATCTGATTGAAATTTAAACGCCCTCAACCAAAAAAACTTGACATCTGGTGCCTCTAAACCCTATCAGCCCACCAGCAGTGCCTGAGGAGCCCTTCTCCGAAGACAACCTTCATCAGCTCGTCGACGTGAACGGTATGCTAGGCTTCGGCTGAGGTGTTTCAGGAAACGGGTTAGGCTTCTATCATTGTGGTTTAGGGTTTGGGACGTTGTGAAGTTTCTAACACCTTGAATTCTGAGCTTGCCTTACTGACCGTTAACTACCAGTACTAAGAAGCTTGGCACAACCACCTTACAGCCGAAACATACCGCAGATGTCGTCAGGATTGTTGTCGAAGTTTGAAGTTCAACTCGGAGCTCAGCATCCTCTTGCTTTGTCGCAACAGCCTGACTCCTACAATCCTTATTCCGAAGGCCCTAAACCTTAAAACTTCTCCCAAACCCCTAATCCCTAAACCCCAAAGCCTGTCCCCCCCCCCCCCCCCCCCCGCTTCCACCCCAAAGAAAGGCGGGGCTTGTCCTTGCAGAACTCCGCTCCTGTGCAGCCCTGGCGGCCTCCGGCACGATCACTGCCCTGGGCGCGGCCGCCGGGAGCTCGAATCTGAGGCTTTGAAGTTCAGGGTTTCGGGGTTTCAGGGTTTAGGAGTCCCGGGGTTCAGGGTTTAGGGTTTAGGGGTTCAGGGTTTAGGAGTTTTGGGGTTCAGGGTTTAGGGGTTTAGGGGTTTAGGGTTTAGGGTTTATCAGGGTTTAGGGGTTTATCAGGGTTTAGGGCATTGGGCTGAAAAAGGTTTAGCGGGTCAGGAGCTTCGGGGTTTGGGGCTTAGGGGGTTCATAGTTATAAATAGAGTATACTGGGCTTCACAACCCTACTCCGACTTTTCAGGCCCTAATCTTGTATGGTTTAGGGTTTAAGATTTTGCATTATAAGGGTTCTAAAATGATGTTGTGTTGCAGGGTGCTACTGCTACTGGGGTTTCAAACTTCAGAGGGCAGAATGATGAGGTTTTTGGGTCGAGGAGAGTAGTAACAGAGGCGTGGCAGGTGGGTATGATTATGCGGTAATGAAAACTTCAGGGACAGGGGTTATAGAGCTGGTCACCTAGATCTGCTCTCCACCTGCGTAAAGGCACTAAAGGAGTCCGGCAGCTTCATGATTGTCATTTTTAACTCAGTTCACGACGTGTTCAGCCCAAGCCCCTTTGTCTCATTCATTCAGGTTCGCTGAGAGCCACCATAGCCAGCAACTCCCGCAGCATTATGCCGTCTGTAAGTTTGGAGTTGGCATAAGTGCACTGTGTTTTGCCTGGAAGGCGCTGGCTGTCTACCAAGAGGACCGTATTGCAAACTAGTACAGCTGAATTTAAAGAGTACCAGCACCAACCACTGGTGGAAACCATAGGCATCGCCATTAGCGGAAGCAACACCATGAGCACCATCACCATCACCATCATCATCATTGCACTAATGTCCAGCTTCACCGTCAAAGTGCATTCCCTTTAATCATCACGGCCAACATGCTTTTGTGCATGTGGCATCAACTGCCTCGACCTTTCTAGGCGCTTTCAGCAAAGACAAGCTACAGTCGCCTGCGGCGGTTGAACGGCCTGCTGGAAGCCCAGTGCAGCTTGTTACATGCAGCCTGAGTCAACTTAATCTATAATCTTGATCGTTTTGCAACTTGCGTAGGGTCCTGCAGTACTTGCTGAGAAGACGCGGGGACATCTATGCAAGCTGCGCAGAGCAAATCCGACTGCTGGAGCAACCACACGTTGATTGAAGCAACATCCCTAAGCACAGAGCTAACAAGCGCTTCGGGGTCGGAGGAGTCTCCTCTTTGGTTCTTCGGCCGGTGAAACAGTGTAACGATCTCTGAGCCGGTCTGGATATTTGGGCCATGGGGGGTGGGAGGGTGATGTCGATTTTGACTATATTATGGGTTCATAATGTTCATGGTATATCTACATCCATATCTGTATCTATATTTATATCTATATCTATCGGTCTATCTAAGAGTCTATATATATATATATAAATATAGGTGTATATGCACGTGCAGTTAAAGGTTTACGGTTTGTGTCCAGCTCGACCTGTTCAGAAGCAGTGATTTATTGACCCTGGATTGTGGTGGCAACGTCATTTTCGGTGTAGCATTATATATATATATATGTATATATATATATATATGTTAGTGTGGGTAGTTTAGGGTTTACGTTTCATTAAGACCCAAGTACCATTGCACTGCCTTGGAACTGCGCAGGTTGATGATCTTCTGTGCCGGTTTCATGCAATGGCGTGATCAAATGGCACGGGCCACAGTGAGATGCAGGGCAGGTCTTCTCTTACGCGCCAAACGGTCCGTGCTGGATGTAGCACTTCAGCAAATTAGTTCTCGTCTGGACGAGGGCATATGTCTTCCGCTGCAGGATTCCAACCCCTTCATTGGAGCTTGAACTAGCAGTGCCATGCGTGAGCTTTCTAGCAGTAAAGTAGCATTGCACTCGTCTTGTTTCATTATGTGCAGCCTATCAACCCCAAACATTTCAATCCGAAAACTGAGACTGAGACAGTCCTGCTCTATAGCCACGCTTGGAAGGCAACTTCAGGATTTCATGGCGGCAGAAAGCAACCCTACCAGGGGCTCATGCAACTTCCCAACACCGGCGGTGCTGCGGTGGGAGATGTACTCGTGGGAGCGATTTGTGAAGCTCAACGGGCAGCAACTTGCCAAGCAATGCCAACTTGAAGCTTTGTTCAAGCAATATGGCGGGTACTGGCCTTTCGGAGTCTGGATGCCTGGCGATGAGAAATTCCCTCTGGACCATCTGCCCCATGCGGCAGTGGACCTTCCAGGCATTTCTGCAGATTGCACAGACTACCATGCAGCCTTTCTGCTCTCTTTGCTTTCGTCTCTTCCAGAAACTGCAGTGATGCTATACATTGAGGAGCATGAAGAGTCCGCGTACCGAGCCGCAGCAGTCTCCTCCCGTTCCGGCTTGGTCTGCAGAGAGTATGCAGTCCAGTGGGAGAAGACGGATGTTGAGGAGATGCTGGCTATTTGCAGGCGCAAGGTATGCAAGCGGTCGAAGTGGCTGGCTTCTTGCACGAAGCTCGGGGAAGCTTTTTGCACTCCGATTGAGGACTTGTTGGAGTGTCATGATCGGATTGTGTTCATTCCCATGGGCAGGCTTCAGGGACTTGCTTTTTCTGCACTTTGGTGGCGCTCAGCTCCTCTTTTGCACCAACGTCTCTGCACATGGGCAGCTTCTCTGACCATCATGGCATTTCAGCGTCCAGAGGTGGCGGTGCCCATCACCATTCCAGAGAGACGCTTTGGTTTAGTCGTTGGCGCACCGAAGGGTGCAAGGAGCTTCAAAGGACTGCACAGCAGTTTCCGAGAGAAGGCAGAGAACCAAGAGCTACAGCAGCGGCAACGCTGCCGTTCAGCTGGGCGGGACCGCCGTCGGGCACATGGTATGGCCTCATCTTATGTGCACACGCCTTCACCCGTAGATCAGGCTCAGCAACTTCTTCGATGCAGCTCTGTGCCTGCAGACCTCCTCAAGTCGGCGACATCCTCAGACAGATTGGGATTCTTGCCAGCCTCTGAATTGGAGGTAGCGCATTCGTATGCTGCCATGAAAGTCCACGGATGGCTTCCTGTACCTACCATTACAGGATGGCACCTGACGGAAGAGCAGATGATAGCCGTGCGCGACTACACAGATGTTGGAGCAATGGCGGAGGTGGTATCCTTGAGTGCCCACTTTGAAGAATCCGCCAAACCAGAATACTCTGGATTCAACTTGGCTGATGGATCGCAGCTCAGGTTGGGAGTATTTGACTTTGCAATGCCAAAGGCAGACTTGTATCATTTGGGTGGATGCTCGACAGGAACGCCGAGCGAACCCTTGGACTGTTCTGTTTTGAAGCTGCTGCCTCTCGGCCCGCGCTTTGTTGTGACGACAATGTGGCCGATCGCGGACTCTGGTGCCTTTGCCCTAGGCAACGCGTTCATTCAGAGGTGTTTCCAATGCAACCCTCTGCAAGCATTGCAGGAAGCCCAGATGGAGCTTTCGGTGTGCTCCTTAAGACAAATTCAGGACCGCTTGCGAAGCAACCTGGATCGTGGGGATTCATGGCCAGCCAGCACGGTAGCGGATGACTCATGTGCCCTAATGTTGGAGGGCGTGGACAGCCCGGAGGAAGACGAGCTGGCTGGCACAGGAATGTACGATGAGCTTGTTTCAAGAGGGCCGCAGCTGGCGGCACCGTTCTGGTGGGCAGCGTTTAGACTACACTCCAATCCATTGCAATTGATTTGGCCTGACTCAAGCACCGGCGCTGAGAGTGTCGCTCCGGTGCCTGTGATGTCCAAAGTTGCTTTGGGAGACGCTTTTGCACTGTTGCGTCATGCTCCCACAGCCATATGTGCCACGGAAGCAGGCTTCCTCATTCACTCTGACGCTTGGCAACGAAATCTCGACCTTCCACAGTTCTCTTCTGCTTCATATGCTCAACCGACTGGGCACATACCCTTGCGGCAAAACCTCCTGTGGCGTTTAGACAAGTCTTTAAAACTAGAATCGATGCTATATCCGACCATCTCTCTGCAGTGCTCACAGGGTTGGCGTTGCTGTGCTTCGGACAAGGATGGAGTTATTTTTCTGCAATCAACCGCCGAAGTTGTGGCGTGTCAAGCAGGACAGCAACAGCAGCTATGGGCAACAGGAAGCGTGAAGCCATGGCAACTGCCAGGCATGTCCATCCCAGTCACCTGGTGTAAGGAGGGGCATGATCTACTTCGGACAGATGGCTCGCATGAGTACGAGTGCGACATTTGTCGGAAGCGCAAGCAGTCAACACCATGCATGTCTTGCCGCCGTTGCGACTTTGATGTGTGCATGCCCTGTGTCGGAAAGGGTGTGCACTTTGAGTGCATGTGCAAACACCCCGCAAGACCGATCCTCTTTGTGGTCGTTGTGCAAGGCGTACATTGCGTGTCAACTCGCAGCTCCTTGGCAGTCTACGAATACACACTTGACGGATCTGCTTCCACCTCGCAGGTTACCTTCAAGCTAACAGAGGAGTTTGAAAGATTGCAAGATGCCTTTGCCACAGACTTGACTTTCACGGACGGTTCCAGTATTCAGGTTTGGTGCTCTGGCGATCGTTGGCTTTGTGCGGTGAGTCAGCCCACGGGTCTGGACCACCAGGAAGTCGGCCATATCAGGATCCATGATCTGTATGATGGCACACTGCTCAAGTGCATATACTGCAAGAGCCTGAGAGGCTTTGCCGCAGCTGGTGAGAGGGTTTGGGTCAAGTCTGCTGATGGGCTGGTTCTCTTCCATGCTGATGATGTCTACGTCTTTTCCTCGCCCGAGCCTTCAGTTTGTCAGCCTGCATGCAATGATGAGACCATCATTGCACTCGACTGCAACAGGCCCGGTTTGAGAAGTTGGGGCACCACCAACCTGCTAAGAGGGCCACTGTGGAAAGGAACGGAGCAGACGTTGTCAGAGTGCCCTGCACTCAGTCGGCAACATGCAGGAGGATGGTGGCTGAGGGTGCAATATGCATCAGGTGCCTTCGGCCATACGAGTATCTCACCCATGTTCGAATGGACTCTGAATACCCATCCCGCTGCTGCCATCAGTGTGGGGATGCACTACCGTCGGGGCTGATGTTCTCGCTAGGGCACCCCGGGGGCGAAGCCAAGGATGCGACATGGCGAGTCCGAAGGTACAAACTCGAGCCAGGGACCATCATCGCGCGTTGAAGCATGTGCATGACAGAAACTCCGTCGCACGAGCCGCTCATGACATACCCGAACCCTAAACCCTAAACAACGCACGTGATGTTGTAGTTCCATGTGACATGGCTCTGCAAATCCACCCTTTTAAGGGAGGCAGCCCTGGCAGAATCATTTAGGAAGCAACATGTATAGTAATATCCATTATACTTTAATAAACTATGCTCTAGCATCTTGTTTTGACAAGTGTTGAATAGCATGTTCTATTCTGTTAGCTATTTCATATTTTCCTCAATCTGTCAGAGTCTTCAACTAGGCCGATCAAGATCTCGCAGAACCTCGACAATCTTGCAGGATCAGCAAAATTTCTTGTGTGGGCAGCAAGCAAAGAGGCCTTGACCTAACCAAACCTTTCAAAGTGATTCAACTACTTACATGACGCTAACTCCTGAATGAACCATGGCCCACTCTTTCTGGTCCATGTACCCGTACCGCATATGCATCGGCCCTAATGTTCATATATAATGTCAGAACTTTTTGCGGCAACAGTATATGCTACCGTACATGAGCCCGGAGGGCGATGCTCGGAACACAACCCGCCCTCAACCCGCAAAATAGCTCGGCAGCATCGGAAGATTAGAACATTGCCAGAACGTAGAAGAACGTAGCAGCACCGATGCCGGGGATAGCCGTAGCCGTGAGCCGAAGCGTCTGAAGCGACAGCACACAACAACAGCCAGCACATCAGCAGAATTGCTCACGATTGTGATTTAGTAGTATGCACCGGCCAAGCTGACATGAAGTCATTGATGAGTCGTAGAACATGTCGGGTGGCTGTGCCCGAAACCTTGTTCTCAAGAAGAAGGCTGCTGGATTCGAGCCTTATGGTCAGTAACACTTACAGAAAGAATCTCTTTGAAATAAGCCTGAAAGGATGCCACAAAATGAACCCTGATAGAAACTGTTTTAAGCAATCTCTGAAGTGAAGCCCTGATAGAAAGCTTCAAGGGGCCCGGTCTAGAAATCTTAAAGGGGCTTTATTAATAGCCCTAAAGAGCCCTTAACAGCAACCCGATGCCCGAGCCTTGGACCACAAAAACGCACGGTCGGAGGTACTTGAGCTGGGGAAGCGAAGTGACAAAGACCTCGAGGCGCCCCAAGAGAGCAACAAGGGTTCTCAGGGTTTTGGAAGTTTTGGGGTTCAGGCCGGGTTCAGGGGTTCAGGGGGTTTGGGGTTCAGGTTTAGGGGTTCAGGGGTTTAGGGGGTTAGGGGTTCAAGTTTAGGGGTTTAGGGGTTTAGGGTTTAGACTTCTTGGATGTCTAGGGTTTGTTGCAAGGGCGGGTTGATGATCCTCGGATCCAATAAATCAGTCCTACCTATAGTCTCCATTGTAGTTCCTTTTTGGGGATGCCTTATAAACTCCTTAATATATAACTGGTTAAACCAAAAAAAGGAACTACTATGGAGACTACAGGTAAACTTAAAGCCTGATCCTGTAACACTGAAGCAGCACTAAACACCGAAGGACGCCGGAACTCGCCATCGCGTAGCGATCTTGAAGGGGAAGCCTTAAGCAGCTGAAGCCTTCAATTAAGAACCCCGCCTGGCAGGTCGGGAGTGACCCTAAACCCTATAAACCCTAAACCTAAACCCTAAACCCTAAACCCTGAGATGGTCAAGAGCCTGATGAAAGCACGTCATCCTGAAGCCCCGCATCACAACGCCAAAGCAAAACTTGAAGACCCTGAACCCTAAGACAGGCGCCTTTACACTTACCTATACTATTTTGTGGGTTCCTTACTATAACCAAAAAAAAGGTACCCCCCCCCAAGACTCTAATTATGAAGGCCCCTACATGAAACCTCGGGAGACACCCGGCCGAAGACCTAAAGCATCGGCTTTGGTAGGAACTGGTGGAGGGGCAAAACGCCGCCGTCGCACCACGGCAGCAAAGAGTCGATATTTCTGAGGACCGGGACATGCAATAGGGTTCGGAATGTCTAGCCATATGGGTAGTTCTCTAAATTAGGGCCCCTTTTTAGGTCCCCAATATAGTACGGCACCCTTATAACAAGGACCCTAAAAGCGACTTCGGGAAATGGATTTAGGCTTTAGGGTTCGCAGTATTCAGGTTGTGGTTGTTGCACTTGTTTTTTGACGTTTGACCGCCGGGTTTATCTGCATGCTCTGGATGGAGCAGCCGGCTGGCGTCGAACCCAGCTAAGACCCAGTAGCGGTTCTTGCAATTGAAACTCTGGTCTAGATGGGGCCTAAACCCTAAACCCTAAACCGTTACAAGGGTTCCCGGTAAGGCCTCGGCACATCACTTGGAGCAGCCTTCGGGAAGCCTTGCGCAAAACTCACAAACATTTTGCAAACATGTTTGCAGCCACCCACGCAACAACTCCAAAGCCCCAAAACGCAGCTAAAGCCCAAAACGCAGCTAAAGCCCTAAACCGGAAAATACTTTAAATCCTACGACCCTAAAGCCTAAACCCTAAACCTTAAAATACCTTAAAATCCTAAAGCCCTGAAACTCGAAACTGTAAAACCCTCAGCCCTGAGCCACTAAACCTTAAAACCCTAAACTCCAAGCACCTAGAACCTCAAAGCCTTACACCTTAAGAATACCTGAACCCTGAACCCCTGAAGCCCCAACACCCCTAAACAGAAAGGGTTTAGGGTTCAGGGTTGAGGGTTTATGGATTTTAGGGCTTTGGGTCCGGGGTGTATAGAGTTTGGGGTTCATAGAGTTTACAGAGTTTGGGGTTTAGGGTTCTCAGGTCGTGACCTCCGAGGGCAGCGTACGGGTGCCCCGGCCAAGCCAGCCCGTCGCAGTCGCAGGCCTCCCTGTCAGGGCTCTACAGGGTCCCCCCTTTAAACCCTAAACCCTAAACCCTACACCCTAAACCCTAAACCCTAAATCGTAACTTTAGGGTCAAGGGCTGAAGGGGTTTTCAGGCTCTAGAGCTTTAGGATCCCTTTCAGGGTTTAAGGGGTTTGGGGTTTTAGGGTTTGCGGTTTTTAGGGATGTATAGGGTTTCGGGTGTTTAAGGCTTCATAGGTTTAGGGTTGAATTAAGAGGTTTTACTGCTGTATGGTACACCGGTTTAAGGGCTTGGGTAGTTCAGGGCTTGAGGGGTTTGACAATTTAGGGTTCAGGGTTTTAGGGTTTCCTGCGGTAGAGTTTAGGTTCTAGACTCTTTAGGGCTGTACAAGTGTTTATGTGTGTGTATATATATATATATATAGGCCATAGGGTTTAGGGCACTTTGTTATAAGGACTGCGTGCCACCTTCTTAAGTGTTCCCAAAACAGGGGCTTTCTTGTCGTTCGCCGTCGTTCCCTCATTACAGTACTTGTAGTGTAGAAGAGAGATGTTCCAGGTGCCGAATTTCTTGGCCAAATCTTTCTTTCGGCTACGGGCATCATGCGTCTATGCCGAACGGGGTTGATGTCTTTGTGCACGAGTGTGCTTGCCGCTCCTCCCTCCATTTCACGTCACCCGAAGTTGTTGATAATCCCCAAACCCCCTTAAACCCTAAACCCTAAACTCCCTAAACCCCCAAAACCCTAAACCCTAAACCTTAAACCCGAAGGCGGGCCTGCTCGCACAGAAAAGGTCACTACACTTAAAAAAAACCTTAAACCCTAAAAGCCCTGAGCCCTAAACCAGAGGCATCAGGTGAGCTGTTCTGCTTTTGCTCCACCCTCCGGTGACCTCTCTCCCCGCAGCCTCAGCTCTGATCTCGCCCCAAGGACCATTTGCCCGTAGGCCCCATAGTAGTTCTTTTTTGGGAGTACCTTAGAGGAATCAATTTTTGGGTTTAGGGTTCCTTTTTGGGATTACCTTATAGGATTCTATATATGAACCCCCAAATGGAACTACTTTAGGGCCTATGGGTAGACCCCACGCCCCCGGCCCTGCCCAACATGAACTGAATCCCATCTGGCCGCCCTAACGTAGCGCCATATCCGAGAATCCTAGAGCCCCTATCAGCAAAGAGCACGAGTGAAACCCTAGAGAGTAGATTTGGAACCCGAAATATCCGACCTGTTTGCGGGCTTGTGTAAAGAAACCATAATAAGGAGCCCTACACACCCTAAACCCTAAACCCAAAATCCTAAACCCTAAGCCCTAAATCCAAAATCCTAAACCTTATAAACCCTAAATCCAAAATCCTAAACCCTAAACCCTAAACCGTAGGTTCTTTAGGGTGAACATGAGTTCAACTCGAAATCTCCAGGCCCTGTGCTGGGGCCGGGTAACCTCCCACGCACGGAGGAGGACGTAGCCAAGCCCCGGCCTGAGGGCGATGAGGGTTTAGGATTTAGGGTTTAGGGTTTAGGATTTAGGGTTTAGGATTTGGGATTTAGGGTTTAGGATTTAGGGAATTTAGGGTTTAGGATTTGGGATTTAGGGTTTAGGGTTTAGGATTCAGGGCTTCGGGTTTAGGATTGAAGGTGGGTTGCGGCCATTATCATGACCTCATAGGGACCCTAAGGTGCCTTTAATATCCCGTATTCGGACTGTGTAAGGGTTTTGGTTTTAGTAAGGCCGGTTTAAGTAAGACAAGTCCTCTATCCCATACTAAGGGGCCGTATGGTGACCTTACCTTGGCATCAGGTTCGTGTACAATCATCATCATCACCATCATCATCACCATCGCCTCAAATTTATGAGCATCATCTACGCCTGAAAGTGAGACGCTCTCTGGGGGTGGCTCCTGCAGCTCCTGTCGTTTCCATCGAGTCTCAAGTAGAACACAACCCACTCCTAAACCCTAAACCCCTAAACCCCTAAACCCCTAAACCCCTAAACCCCTAAACCCCTAAACCCAAAACCCTAAACCCCAGTACAGCACTACAGAGTTTGGAGGCCAAGGGGCTCACCCGAAACCCTAAGCTTCAAGCCGACCCTGGGAAGTTCAACGGCCTTGCAAACCCGAAGCCCCAAACCCCCCTGAAGCCGAGTTCCTGAGTGAGGGATGTCCCAAGACAGACGGAAAAAGGTGTTCAAACCAAAAAAAGGCCACTGAAGAAGAACAACCGACGTCCGAAACCCTAAATCCCACGCCCTATAAACCCTAAACCCAAAAAAAACCCTAAGACCCCTGAAACCTACCGCAGGTTGATACTGGAGCACGACAACACTCCGGTAGAAGAGCTCCGGAGGCGCCCCAGATGAAAAGGGATCCTATAATGGCTCTGTAGAAATGCAACCTTTTGGGGACCCTATAATAGGGGCGCTCTGCACATATTTTTCAAAGGGATCCGTTAAGGGACCCTATAATAAGGGCGGGCTTTACATAGTTTTAGAAAGGGATCCTTTAATAGACCCTAAAATAGGGGCGCTCTATACATGACTTTTAGAAAGGGATCATTTAAGGGACCCTATACCAGGGGCGCTCTTTACATATTTTTGTTAAAGGGATCCTTTAAGGGACCCTATAATAGGGGCGCTCTTTACATAAATTTAGAAAGGGATCCTTTAAGGGAAGTTTATCATAGGGTGCCCTTGAAAGGGTACTAGAGGGTTGTAGAACAGGCTCCCCTTAGGTGGCTCTTGTTTTTTCGGGGGTGGTTTGGGGGTAGGGATTTGGAGTATTAGGGATTGCGCTTCATTTGGGGTTTCCGACGGGCTTAGGAAGTTTGGGGATGTAGCGCTTCAGGGTTGAGGGCTTAGGAATTTAGCAGTTTAGCGGGATGAGGGGATGACAATGTAGAGGTCTAAATAGTTAGCTGCTGGGTTCTTGAAGCACAGGGGTCGAACTCATGTTCCCTGACCGCCTGTATGAATGCATAGTGTAATATACCCCCCCCCCATCAAAAACATAATCCCTGTTCTACTTGTTATTGTGCCTATAGCATGATCAGGGACACTGAATCCTAAATTTCCTTAATACTGAACCCGACTGAACCCTAAACCCAGAACCCTTACATGCCAAACGCTAGAACCCCGAACCAAACACAAAAACAGCCTCGGCAGCTCGAGCTGAGACTGGCAGTCAACCGGCGGTTGTTGTATGTTGGCTCTTGCATAGGAAGCCCCGAGCCATAGATGGGCACGTGAATAATCCCAAGTAGAAGCCGGAAGCGTGGAACATCATAATATCCTTGTCCTTGAGGATCATTAAGGTGAAGACTGGAGAGTTTCAATCATAAGCTTATGTTCCAATGCAACAAGGTTGACGGGGTGGGCCGGCCTCTTGTAATTCAAATCCAGAATCCTGAATCCTACAGCCCTTCCATCCTAAACCCTCCCTCACGCCTACACCCTGATCCCTGGCAGCCCTGAACCATAGCTCTGATAGCCGTGCAGCCCTTAATGAAATTTCTCCCGTCTCGAACCCGGAACAATCCCTTTCCGATGGGTTCAGGGTAGAAGTAGCAAAGCGAAGAAACCCTATAGCAGAGTGTAAGCTCTATATATATATATATATATATATATTTATCAACTCAGTTTCACCCCGCACCTACTACACAAGCCATACGAGGTTTCACGACGAAAGCTTATATACAACCGTGTGTGCACCCCCAGAACAGACCCTGCGAAATCCTAGCCGAATACTACAGTGCGATCACAGAAGGCCTATACCGGGAAAGTCACACCACCCTGAACCCTAATGAAACCCTCAACCCTTTCTCCCGCCAACACAACCTGCATAGAATCGTACAGAACCTCCCGTAAAAGACCTTCTACACGAAAGCCTCAACTGTCATCCTTTGTCACGAATGCCTCAACTGTCATCCTTTGTGGGTGTCTTGTATGAAGGCCTATAGCTAGACATTCTGAATACCCTAAACCCCGAACCCTAAACCCTAAACCCTAAACCCTAAACCCTAAACCCCGAAACCCCTAGCCCCTAGACCTGACACCCATAAACCCCTAAAGCAGTAGACCCTAAACCCTAAACTTTGAACCCTAAACCCCTAAAAGGCTAAAGCCTGAATCCTAAATCCTAAACCCCTCAGCTTCTGGGAGAAAGAGACACTGCACTTTAAAGCAAAAAAATCCTAAAGCCACAAACCCTCTATCTCCTGAGTAAGTTGCTGCCATCCCGAGCTCTCTGCTTCGACCCTAAACCCTAAACCCTAAACCCTAAGAGCCCCAAAACGCATTCTCCGAGAGCCGACGGCTCCCCGGAGGTTTGTCCTCCTTGGGGCCGTGTCAGGCGCCAGAAGCTCAGCCATAACACACAGGGGGTCTGTTTTCCCATAGGGGATTATGAGGGTTTAGGGTTTGAAAAAATCTTGGGTGTTGGGTTTAGGAGTGTGGGATGGGTTTAAGGTTTTAGGGGGGTCTAAATTCGGGTTTTGGGGTGTAGGGTTAAGGGTATAGGGTTGCGGGGTCTAAGTTGCTGTTGCTTTGGGTTTAAGGGTGTTAGGTTTTAGGGTTTTGGGGCTTGAGTTACGGGTTTAGGGTTTTTGGGTTAGGGGCCACAGGGTTTCAATAGCAAAAGATTTTTTGCAAGGGCCGTCTTAAGGGCTTTCTTTATGACACAGGCGTTTAGGGCAAAGTAAGTTTTCCACTGAAGGGTCATTTTCAAGAGCTGGAGAAGGGGTCTCAGAATGTATGGGTCGGCAAAGGTTTCAAAGTAATTTGGCCTTTCACGCAACAAGTAATAGCTCTGTCAGGGGTTCAGGGTTTCCTGAAATATAGCCCTTCATAAACCCCCTTACGAAGCCTGGAGTTTTATCTTCTCCACTCTTCTCAGGCGTTGCTTGGCTTCTTCGGTGTTGGTCCGGCGTGGATGCGGGGGCCCCGCCCTGTTCCGGCTCCAGCTGAGGATGAGGATGGGCTTATTGCCTTGGTGAACAGGAAATACTAGTTCCGAACTAGTCTAAGACTTCTAAGTGGACATCGGTTGTCTGTGTGCTGGACCTTATCTGAGCACAGCGAAGGCTTCTCTTCTACACATGAGTGCAGGTTTTGTTGGGGGGTCTCCCCACACCCTACATACAAAAACCCAAGTCCGACCCACGACCGTCGAACGAGATTGGCACCGATCCTGACGCGCACGTCTCCAGAATGGGCGCAGATAGCGGCCACGGCTACAGGCCTGGTTTTTCATGCAGGGGAGTGGCATCAGTCAGGAGTCGTGCAGGTTTTGCATGGAGACGTGTTGTTTGGGGCGTTTCGGAGAGTATTTGTAGGCTTTGAGAGGTTACATGGTCATGCACGCATGTTTCAGGCTTCTACGGCTCGGGGCTGCAGAGTTGTGAGGTTCCGGGGCTTAAATTGAATTGCCCGAGTTTCCAAAGTTCGAAACAGGGGGCACTAAACGAGAGGACTTTGATTATCAGGATCCTCCAAGACGCGACCCTTTTTCTTGAAATCCCCCTGTGCGAATCCAGGACAGCTTGGAGACGGGTTTCTCTGTTCTAATTATGTCATTCCAGAGGTCTTTGCTACAGAATAGAGCTCTCAAGGGAACACAGCTAAAACCCTCGAGCCCAACATCCCCAAAACCCGAAGCCCCAAAAGCCTCCAGGGTTGATAGCTATCCCTAACCCTCCAGGTACCTACTATATAGGGGCCTAGGGGCTCTAGTACCCTATACAGTAGGTACCTGGGGGGTTAGGGTATTATTAGGCTTCTGGGAGGCGTAGAGAACTCAGAGATCCTTACATAAACTCCTTTGCTCCGCAACAGCCTTGTGTAGAGTCTGCCAAGGAAAAGCCGACGGCTGCAGAAGCCTAAGCAGGTACCAAGAGTTTTCACTAGGGTTTCTTGTTGATTCCCTCAAAACCCTATTCTTATCGCCTCCCTTCTAGAAGTACCAGGATTGCTCATTAAGGGTTCCTTATTATACACCCCCAAAAAAAACCTATCCTAATTGTTAAGACCCCTGCATCGCTCTCCGGGGTTCGACTTTGCTGATTCGGAACGAGCAGGAGGAATAGGCACAGAGGTCCTTCATATACCCATGACAGCCCAAACCGTAAACTCCTAATCCCCAAATCCCTAAACCCTAAACCCTGATTAATCCATGACATGATCCTCTCTAAGCAGAGCTTTGCCTGCAGGCCGGGAGGACCAAACCAAGTACGCAGACACGTGCTGAGCTCAGCACTCTGTTGAAGAAGCTTCATGCTTGTGGATTATCGAGTTTAGGGTTTAGGGTTTATAGGGGCTCTTACTGTACCCTGCAGAGTAGCCCTGTAGCAACACTGATTGCTTACAGGATCCGTTAGAGTTGTAGTGACACTCTGATTTCCCTTGTGATGGTTTTGCAGCCTCTTCCTGAGCCTGCTGGCAGATGGGTTCTCTAAATTAGGGCCCCTTTTAGGGTCATTCTGTTAAGGGTGCCGTGTTATTTGGGGACCTAAATAGGGACCCCACTTTAAAGAAGTACCCATATAGCACCCCATACTTAAGGAACCCTGAAAGGGTCCAGTTTGTTAATCCATCAAACCGGCAAAGCACAGTGTCACCTTGCCGAGCAAAACAGTTCGAGCAGTGACAACATTCAGGATATGTATTGACCAAATGTGAGTAATGACTGTCCCGTTAGGGTCCTTTCATAAGGGTGCCTCACCATTTCGGGGGATCTAAACAAAGCCCCGAATTTAGAGAACTATTCATGCGCTTGCATTCGTAGCCGCAACGAGAGTAGCGTTAACACGAATCCAACCTCCGTCCATGGAACCGGAGGAGGTCTTCGTGAAATAGACATTACTGCTATTAGTACTATTCATTATTACCAGTATTGTCACTGTTACAAGTTAGTAGTAGTTTCTTTATGCATACGATTATAGCGAATCTTGATACTATTATTACGATTATCCTAAACCCTAAACCCTGAATCCTAAACCCTTTATGACTTTCAGCTTGTCTTCACGGCCGGGATCGCTTAGGCAGTTCATGCCGCCCGTACAGAGAGACGAGGCGCGGAGCATCTTTCAGAGGTTTCCTTTAAGGGGCACTACAAGTCATTATAGTTTAGGGTTTAGGGTTTTGGGTTTTTGGGTTTAGGGTTTAGGGTTTAGGGTCATATTGCCCCTTTAGGGTTTGCTACTAGGCTAGGTGTTCTTCATGGGATCCTACTTATGGTGGCGCTGATGGACAAGGAGTTCTACGAAGCCCTGCTATGCAAATACCATACTGAAGCTCCTTTAAGCATTCTGCTGGTTCGCGTGAGGACCATGATGAACAATGTCATGACGATGACGATGAGCATGATCTTTGCTAGGATGAACATGATGATAATGAGGACAGGGATGATGCAGATTGCATTCATGTACATTCCTTTCTCATGCTATCGTTTTCGTTTTCGTTTACTATCGTCAGAGAAGTTGTGCCTGTGACCCGTGCGCGATGCTCCCGGATTGGTTCCATTTGCTTTGCCTGTCGTTTGAAGTGAGATGTTTACTTCGGCAGTTTTTTGTTAGTAAGCTACTATTCGAAAGATATTCGCGGCAACTCGGTAGGCGGAGCGGATATGATCCGGATATGCCTGTCAAAGACATGGCAATCGCTGGCTGGCAGTAAAAGTTGTTGCAATTTTTTGAGTGTTACTGGTAGAAGCGGACTGAGAAGACATCTTCGACGGCGATTCTGAATGCCACAGTCACTCCACGTAAACCCGGAAAGGGTGAAGACTAAAGACCCAAAACCTTAGCCAAACCTGTCAATCGTTGAGGCTGCCGCTGAAGGTCCGCAAGGAGCCGCTGTCGAAGTGGAGAGTGTTTTCATGTGGTAACTGCAACGAGACTGCGGCTCCCCGAGTTCCGCTCACCGCTGTGGAGTTCAGAAACTTGCGCTCATGGACTCTCTACCCTAAACCCTAAACCCAAAACCCTATAAGTCCTCAATTCCTAAAACCCTATACCTCCTAAACCCTCTCTGGCCCATGCCGGAGCAGGACCACTGTCCTTTGCCTCCGACCTCATCACCACCGCGGGCTGCGATGAGCGAACACGCAGGTACGCTCTTCATTTTCTCGAAGACTGTAAATACAGGGGCCTAAATAATTACCCCATATATGGTCAGGCGCTCCGCGGCTCCCCCCCCCTCCCCCCTCAATGGTACATGGTCCAGGACCCCCCCCCCCTCCCCCCTGTGGGTGGGGTGTCGGGTCCCTCTTCCCCCTGTGGTGTGGTTGTGGGGTTTCGGGGTTTAGGGTTTAGCTCAAGCTTTCGAGTGTGGGGTTTAGGGTCTAAAGTTAAAAGTTATAAGGCTGCAAATCGACAAGAGCTTAGGG
>CAJNDV010034240.1:554-14714 GCA_905221635.1 Symbiodinium sp. CCMP2456 | reverse complement strand
CCCTAAACCTTAAACCCTAAGCCTTGAAAAAAAAAACTAAACCCCTTGGGAGCCTGCAAGCCCCTTATATCCTAACCCTAAAGGGTCCCAGTACCCGTTATTTAAGGGGCGTTGGGGCCTTTTTGGGTTTAGGGTTTAGGGTTTAGGGTTTAGGGTTTAGGGTCCTAAAACCAGAAATAAGGACTACTTGGAACCTTAGGGTAAATCTCCGGGAAGGAGAGCCGAGCTCTGTTGCAATCCACGAAGTGGCATATGCAACGGAGCGGGTTCCGCGGGGGCAGGGAGAGAGTAGGGTTTAGGGTTTAGGGTTTAGGGTTTAGGGTTTAGGGTTTTCTTTCAGTTCTTGCTCTTGTGGCTTTAGGGGGTTAGGGTTCAGAGGGCTTCAGGGTAGTTGGTTGCTGGGGGGGCTTCGGGTTTCAGATGGTGCACAGGTTTGGGGCGCTTGGGGTTCGGTGGCTTAGGCGTTGGTTTCCCTGTGTTTCGCGGTTTTGCTGTATTGCAACTTGCATCATGGCAGTGTAGTCGCTGTTCTTTCGACTAATATAGGGGCCCTAATAATTAGAATAGGGTTTGGGGCCCATTATACTATATATAATTATAATATAGAGCCCCCAAAATAGAATAGGTAGTTATCTAGGCCGCTAGGTTATGCTAGCGCAGTGTGTAGACAGTGTTTCTTGGATGTGGTAATGGCTCTTGCAAGACGTTATTGTGGATTGGCTGCTGTTCGAGGTTTGGGGTTCAGGGTTTCAGGCGTTCAATATAGGAGACTGACTGATGAATCGTGAGTAAGTGGTAATGGTGATCCGAAAGGTTCCTGAATAGGCATCTTACTAGGCCCCTCCTGGTAGGTCTTGAGGTGAACCCTGAACCCTAAATCCTGCGCCCCAAACCCTAAGCCCCAAGCCCTCAGCCTTTGAAGTCTTAAAGCTAACCCTGAAGCCCTCAACCTTAAAGCTCGAACCCTAAAGCCTAAGCCTTAAACCCGGAGGCTGCGGGCGTTGCCGGGGGCCTAAACCCTAAACCCTGACCCTAAACCCTTAAACCCTAAAGTTCCAAAGCCTATAAACCCTACACCCTAAATCCTAATCCCTCAACCCTTAACCCCAACTGCACCTCCAACATCTCGAATTTTCATCGGTTTAGGGTGCAGGGTTTAGGCGGGGTCTAGGGTTCCTTTGAGGGTTCCTTTACGCGTTCCTTTATGTTCTGTAGGGTTCCCGCAGAATTTCTGTGGGGCCCTGGTGACAGCCGGAAGAGGAGAGATTCTGGACTTCCCTTGCTCCCGAGCAATACCAGTCCGTTTGTATCGAAAAGCAGGAGCCGTTTAGCAGTTAAGTAAAAAGAGAGAGAAAATATCTGGGTTGCTTTTGCGAGCCGTTTAGCAATCGATCGCTGGGCTTTTGAACGAACAGCGCGAGCCGGTTAGCAGTGCAAACGCGGTTTCTGCAGCTAGGGGCCCCGCGCGGGTAGGGGACGGGACGAGCCATTTAGCAGTTTCCTGTTGTTGCCTTAATGAGGTCGGTGCATGAAGTGCCTGCAGGGAGCCTGTTTCACGAAAGCACGACGCGCTCACGCCACGTCTCAGACTTCCCTAAAGCAGTACCTCCCTCACCAAAACTCCTCCATACTCACTGTCCCTTATTCCTACCATCCCACGGATCAGGTCTTTCCCATCCTCCCATGCCTCCCTCTCGAGCCCTGGCACCGGACCTGCGTGCTCGCAGCGATCGAGACGGAAATGTAGTGTCCTTTCTGCTTTCGTTTCACTTCTCTGGAGCTACCCCCACAAGAAGAGCTTAAAAAACAAAAGCCCTCGAAGCGTTTCTGCGTCGCCCTTGCCTGCTTAGTCCTGTACTTCGGTCGCACATGGAAGGGAGAGCGCTTTCAATCTTCTGCGGCTCAAGCCTAGCCATCCAGCCGCTGTCATCTTCAGCCTCGCAGTCATGAGACGTGGAGAGCAGAAGTCGTGGAAGGTTGGGCAGCAGATCAAGGACCTGAATTTCGCCGTCAAGAACCTCTTCCAGCAAATTCACCACGCGCCGCAACAGAAGGAGGACGGCATTGCTGGACCTCGGCTTCAAGAACCCTGGCGATCTCCTGAAGCCGACAATGTGGGCGAAGCGACAGGTGACGCAGAAGCACCCGAAGACGCCATCGAAGCCTTGGAGGGTCTTCGCAACGTGACTCCGGAAGGCCGAGGACCAGCCGCCTCCGTGTTCAAGAACGCATTCCAGAAGCACCACATGCGCAGGCACTGCCAGGCGCGGAGGGCCCAAAGATAAGTCAGAAGCTAGACACTGCATGCAGTATCCCGTGCTGTCAGGTCCCGAACACCGCCGATTACCCGAATGTTCCCGTGACGGAAGAAGATACCAAGGCAGCCGTGCTTGCCACTCTGTCCTTCCTGCTAGAGTGGCACGCGAATTGGACTGCGGGAGCTCGTAGCATGTTGCAGGCATCGCTGGCGTGTGGCGCCTCTCGGGGTTTCCGCGCTGCTAGCAAGCCCCTCGCTTCGACCCTCTTTCTTCTCCGTCTCTTTCTTGAAAGATGGCAGTCCAGGACCGGCAGAGCTTAGTGCATCTTGCACTGATTGCGGGACAGCCGCCAAAGCGGTGACTGCCGGGGAGCCTCCATTGTGAACGGCCGCGTTCTCCGTCGCCTGCGTCGCCACATGCCGGAGGACGCATGTCGGGTTGCTATTCTACAAGAGTTCATCACAGCACATAAGCACTCTGACCGCTCCAGGCGCCGGACTTTGTACTTTAGAAGTTCAGTGCCAAAGCAGCCTTTAAAACACAGAGAGGTGGCTGAGGGCCTGGACAAGTGTTTCAACCTGAGCCAGTGCCGACAGCGGCAGCAGGAGGAGGTGCCTGGAGGGCGCCCATTGAACTTCGACTTGGGGCTCCCCAAGGACTTCCTATGGCCACACCCCCTCAAGCCAGGGCGGCGGAAGTGGTGGCGCAGCACGGTGGTCTCGATGGAGAAACTTCCATCCGAGCCCCTGTGCACGCAAGACGCGCCCTGTACCTTAGTAGCTGATGCCAGCCAATGTCCGTCCGAAACAAAGACAGGGCGCGTGCTTTGGGTTTAGGGTTTGAGGGTTTAGGGTTTAGATGCCTCACGGTGGCTGCGGTTTAGTCGGGGTTTCGGTCGTGGTGTGCCCCAGTCTGTGATTCGTTAGAGTTCTTGTATGACCGGGCCCGCTGACAGGAACAACGATTTCCTGTGTGTCGATGTGCGGTACCTTCAAAATCTGTAAGCCCCTAAGCCCTAAACGCTACATCTATTCAGCCGTATAAACCTTTAAACGCAGAGGTCCAGCACCGAAAACGACCGCTGACGAACCCACCCCCGACACCCTGAACCCTCCAACCCTAAACTTCAAGCTTTCGTGTTCCGGTTCTATGTATAGAAGGTTTACAGGGTTTAGGTTTGGGCTTTAGGGTTCGTAGGTTTCATAGGGTTTATGGGTTTGGGGCTTCGTGTTTAGAGCGTCTGGGGTTTTGTGTTACGGTTTTGTGTTTTGTTCTTGGGCTTCTATGGGGTTTAGGATTTGGGCGTGTTTTTTGAGAGCTTGGGGCCCAAGCCCCAAGCGCGAAACCCAAACCCGTGTAGTCTTGAGGTTGTTTCGAGTTGATAGCTCAAAGGAGTCAGGGCTCAGGGTTCAGGGGTTTACGGATTTAGGGTTTCACGGTTTGGGGTTTATGGTTGAGGGTGAGTTCTTAACGCTGGGCCAGGTCATTCACTCGTCTTATGCCGGGGCGCCACTACATGGCGCGGCTGATCAGCAAGGAGCCCGCCGCCTGGGTCCTGCCGCACTTTGGGTTCTGGGGTGTAGTTTTGAGTCTTAAAGGTTCGATCCAATGTAGGGGTCTGAATATCCATTTGGAAAGACGCTCCCCTTGTAATCACCACATTGCATATTGTGATGCCCCAAAACCCTATTCTGGTTCTTCAGACCGATATAGTAACCCCACAACACCCTACATCAACCCGGAAAGGCCCTTCACGGAGCCTATGGCCCTATTTTAAAACACCCTTATCTCTCGGAAACAGTTTCAACAATCCGGCCCTCCTTTGTGCGAGCTTTCAAAGTCCCTCTTTGCGGCATCGAGTCCTCCTATGTTATTCGTCCCAGGCCCAACCCCTAAACCCTAAACCCCTGAACCCTAAACCGTAAACCCTACGCCCTGAACCCTGAACCCTAAACCCTAAACCCTAAATCCTAAACCCCTGAACCCTAAACCCTGAACCCTAAACCCGAGGCCCTGTCGGGCCGAGGCCATGAACGCTGAATCCCTGTATACCCAACATGTTGCATGAGATCTTCGAAGGATCCATATTGCAGTTGTGGCTTAGAGTTTAGGGTTTAGGGAACCCATGGATTGGGGTTTCCCTAAGCTAGGCCCAAACCCCTAAACCCTAAATCCTAAACTAGGGTATAGGGAACCCTTGGACTTGGGTTTACGGTTTAGGTTGCTCCTGTGTCAGTCCCCGGGTTGAGGGATTACTGGTTTGAGGGGTTTTAGGGTTTAGGGGCTTTCGGGGTTTAGGGTTCAGGGGTTTAGGTTTTCGGGGTTTAAGTTTTTGGGTTTAGGCTAGTATTTCAGGCCCTAAACCAAAATTGTTCATGTTTGTATCGTGGCCACGGTTGGGCTCCAAGACAAGACGCTAAACGGCTGAGGGTTCTGAATGGAAGTAGCCCCAAGCCCCAAAACCCTAAACCCCGCCTTAAACCCAAGACGCTAAACCCTGCACTCTCAACCATACCCAACACCCTACAGCCCCAAAGTTGCAAGTGCTGAGCTTTGGAGTCTCGCAGGAAAAGTCGATGTCCATGCAACTCGAGGACGATGGCGAGCCGGAACTTGACCCGAGGGGTTTGGCAGATACCGGTGCGGAGGCATTTTGAGCTGGGGTTTAGGGTTTAGGGTTTAGGGTTTAGGGTTTGGGGTTTTGTGTTTGGGTGTAGGGTTATAGGCTATATGGCTCTGTAGAGAGTTCGCACTTTGCTTGTTGTTCTGCACAGCTTGGGACGTCACTCCCGCGTATTTTGGGGTTTTTGGCCCCTCTGCGACGACATCAGCTTGCTTTGGGTTAAGGGTTCAGGGATTGCCTGAGGGTCATGGGAACTAGCAAGTATGGCTGTAAGTATCCTACTTGGGGTTATCATTACTCACAAGTCTAGTTGCCCGAACAAGAATAAACCTAGCTATAGTTACTAAGCCCTAAACCCTAAACCCTTGACCCTAAACCATAAACCCTAAATGCCCTAATTTGTATAGACCTGGCTATAGTTACTAAGTTCCAGGCCTCTGATCCTTTAAGTCGGCTTTGTAGGACATGTGCCGTGACATGTGCAGAGCCTTAAAGCGTAAGCCAAAAAGTCGGAACGGTCTAGGGTTTAGGGTTTAGGGCGTAAGCCAAAAAGTTGGAGCATCATTCTCATCATGCCCTTAAGGTAGAGTATAGTGGAACCCACCACTAATCATCCCAAATCCGTGTTCCAACTTTCTGGGGTTCGCTATAATATAGGGGCCTTAATAGTTAGAATGGCGTTTTGGGGCCCATAAAACTATAATTGCAATAAGGAACCCCGAAAATAGTTTAGGTAATTATTAGGTCCTCGATGGACTCTTGAATTCGGGTCCTTGGTCTCTTGCATGGCCCGTTTCTGTTCAGGTTAGGGTTTAGGTTTCAGGGTTCAGGGTTTAGGGTTCAGGGTTTAGGGTTTAGGGTTTAGGGTTCAGGGTTTAGGGTTCCTGGTTGAGGGTTTAGAGTTCAGGGTGTAGGGTATAGGGAGATCGACCCGAAACCCTTAACCTCAAACCTCTGAACCATGCATGCAAAATCGCCTTGTGGACACGGACTGTGCACGGCCCTGCTTTCAGCGCTCAATGAATACAGCTGCGAAGTTGTGCTCTTGGAGACTGCCTAGGGGTTTAGGGGTTTAGGGTTTAGGGATGCCTTTGATTTATAATTCACCGTTCATGACGGGGCACCTGCCTTTACAGGTGTACGTGCAAACGGAACCGCATTGGCGCAAGCCCATGTGTAATTTTGGACAGCCGGGTTCGAGTGTCCAACCTAAGAAATAGACCTTACACTGTGGAACCCTTGGCTGTATGTTTAGGGTTTAGGGTTTAGGGTTTAGGGTTTAGGGTTTAGGGTTTAGGGTTAAGGGTTTAGGGTTTAGGGTTTAGGGTTTATGGCTCTAAGGCCTGTCCAGCAGTTGATCCAGTAAGTCGATTTTCAGGTGGGGCCCAAGAGACGCAGCGTGTACACATAAACCCTAAAACCTGAACTCCCTAAACCATACACTACAGCCTCAACCCTAAACCCCAAACCCTATCGCTAGACCAGAATACTCACCAAAACCTTACCCTGATTCTTAAGCTCCGCTACATTGCAGAACCGCATTACCCTAAACCCTAAACCCTAAACCCTAAACCCTAAACCCTTTAAAGAAACCCTGTTCGAAGTCTTAAGGCTCCTCCTGAAGCCTAAACCCTAAAGCCGCAACATCCAAATTCCGAAAATCCCAAACCCTAAACTAAACCTCAACCGACCCTAAAACCCTAAAGCCCTCAAGCCTTCACCCCTACAGCCATGAAGGCCTGAAGCCTAAAGCCCAAAAATCCTAAACCCTAAAGCCCTGAGCCAACCCGCCGAAAACCTGCCCCGTTCTTAACCAATTGCATTGCAGCTGGCGAAGGGCGAAGATTCTCGCCCGGGCGAAGACACGTTGCCCGGCTTGGTTTAGGGTTTAGGGGTTTAGGGGTTTAGGGTTCAGGGTTTAGGGTTGAGGGGTTTAGTAATTAAGGGTTCAGGGGTTCAGGGTTTAGCGGTTAAGCACTTAGTGGGTTTAGGAGTTTACGGTTTAGCGGCTAGGAGTTTAGGGTTTTGGGTTCTTTTGTCCGTTTTATCTTGTTTTGGGTGGTGCATTGGAAACGGTCACTTTGGAGGTTCAGGAAGACTCTAAAATTTGGCTTCCGGTTTCAGGTTTTGTGATTTTTCTTTTCGGGTTTCATCTCTATGTGTTTCTCGGGTTTTGGGTTTGGGGTCTTGGGTTGTTTCCCCAGGGGGAAGGATTGAAAAGCAAGTAGCTCCTGAGATAACTGGCTAATCTTCGTTAAAGCAGTCGGTCATGCGGGTCTCAAACGGGTGGGATCCACCGAAGTTCTTGGAACGACTTAGGGTTTAGGGTTCGGGCTTGAGTTTACACTTTCTGATTCTTGTTTCGAAATGCGGGGTTTACTTGGAGGTTTATCGGTAGTTACAAGTAGGGTTGTAAGTCCCCTGATATGCGTTGTTACGCCTGCAACTATCCAAAAACCTCCAAACAAGGCGCCATGTGGTCCCAGAAGGGTTCCCTTTAACGGGTTCGAAGGGTCCAGCTAAGGGTTTTAGAGGCTCCATGTACCCAGATCGCAAACAAGCTAAACCCCAAACCTAAACCCTAAACCCTAAACCCTAAACCCTAAACACTACACCCTAAACCGTACCCTTAACTCCTTAACGCAACCCCTGTGCAGCTACCGCGCCCCCACCCAATCTGTGCCTAACCCCAAGCCCTACACCCGAGACCCGCCTAAACCCGTAAGCCTTACAAACTCACGCTCCCCCCGAACACGAAACCCAATAAATACCAATACTATTCCCTGAGGGTTCGGAAAAAGAGGAACCCTTTACGGAAACCCGAGTCTCATTATCGAGGCCTCTATATACCAAGCCCCTTATAAGACCCTCAAAGATCCCTTGTACACCCCGTTTGGAAATCCTTAGAAAGAAACTCGAGTTTAATTGTTGAGGCCTCTACCCATAGGCCCCATAGTAGTTCCTTTTTGTGGGCTTATCTTTAGGATCCTATTAGGTAATCCCAAAAAGGAACTACTATGGGGCCTATGGGTAGAGCAGCAGTCTTAGGCTCGGAGATGATCGGGGAGGTCATCAGCTTGCAATGCCACAGGAGCCTTTTTGTCGGGTTCCTTCTCGGGTTCTTCAGTTCAGAGTTCATGTTTCGGGTTCGTTGAGGGTTGCTGGTAGTTCTGACAGGGTTTCGGGGTTTAGGGGTTTAGGGTTTAGGGTTTAGGGTTTGAGGGCTCAACAACCGCCACCGCGGAGCACGAAGCGGCCCGTCCAGGACAGGGGCTCGGTCCCCCAAGGATAAGGCGCGACAAGGATGGGACCCCCCTGAACCCTTCACGATTTGGAGTGGCTTCCCCAAAAAAGGGCCGGTTTCGGAAGGTCGAAGCTCGAGGGCGTTCAGGATTCAATCTGTTTAGGGCAGGGAGGATTTTGAGCTTAGTGCCTTGCTGGTGGGTTCGAGGAGTCAGAGGATTGAGGGTTTAGGGTTTAGGGTTTAGGGTTTCATGGCATGGGGTTCTTGCAGAACACTTTTTCGGGGTCAGGGTTTCAATAGTTTGAGATAATAGTTGCGGGTGCAAAGCCGGGGCCCTAGACATCTTAAAGCTAACCAGACCCATAAACTAACCTTCAACCTTACATCCTACATGTTGGTCCACGTCAGTTGAACATAATTAGGGGCTTTTAGAATGTTGAATAGAGTTTTTGGGGGTACCATTTGATTAGGTACTGCCCCCATTCTGTAACAGTGAGATATCACTTACAATGTAAGTATAACTAACAGGAACCCTGACATCGACTGTTACAGTGTGGGGGCAATACCAAATATACAATGCGCTGACCTCAGCCAGAACACTAAGATCCTAAACCTGTATGAAATCTGGCTCTTCATTGAATTTAATGGCTGCTCCTTCTGAGGAAGTGGTTTCCGAACCGTGGGTTCAGGGATCTGCTAGTAGTCCCCAACTCTAAACCCTAAACCCCTGAACCCCCGAAGCCCAGAAATCAAGTACCGGCCTGAACCCTCGCCCCTGATCCCTGCACCCCTTGGCTTTCGCAGGACGGCTCAGCCCAGCTGCCTTGCTGCAATGTTCGGGGGGGGGGCGGGGGGACGGTTGAGGGTTTAGGGTTTAGGGCGCCAGCGCATTGCGTTTGGAGAAAAAGGTAGCAGCTTCTACATAGAACACAGTTTCACGAAGCGTCCTGTAGCGAAGTAAAGTAGCATTGGTCATTAAACCCCAAGAACTAAGCCCTAAACCCTAAACCCGAGTTCAACGAACTACCCCTGTTTGCCATGGCCAACCCTTTGCATACTTCCCACCACCGGCATACCAGCTCCAGGCGCCCACACAGTGAAGGCTCCTGCCTGCGTGCACCAAGTTGCCCTGGCGCGAGCTGACGCAGTCGTCGATGCGTTGATCGAGACATGGCTCGCAAACTCCAGACGGCGCTGACCGTCTTCAGATTGCTCCCTATGTCTCTGCAGCACACTGGTGGCATGGCAACATCACCTTGAAGACTGCGTAGGGCAACAGCTGCCCACGGAAGGCGTGTGCCGGGTGCCGCCACTGTCTTGAAACCGGCATAGGGACTAAGTAAGTAAAGTTATACAAACCCTATACCCAAACCCCAAACCCTAAAGCCTAAACCCTAAAAGCCCAAACCCTAACACCCTAACACCCTAAAGCCCTAAAGCCCTAAACCTTAAAGTGGGGGTAATAAGTACTTGCAAGTATGGTTCCCTTGGTGATAACCTTGATTACCACCCTTGATCCGCTAAGTAAGGGCCGAGTGCCGAAGATGTCGATAGTATATGAGACGCATTCTCTCTCACACCCCAGGCTAGCTGCTCACGTCTGAGCCCTAAATTCTAAACCCTAGGCCCTAAACTGTGAACCCCAAACCACAGACCCCCAAGCGTGGAGTTTTCTTGCTGTCCGAATCATCCAAGAAAGGGCGGGTAAACGTCGAAGGTATTGTTCAAGGTTTAGGGTTTGGCGCTGTAGAGGCTTAGAGTGTAGAGCTTAGGGTTTAGGGTTTAGGACAGTAAAGGTTAAGAGCGTAGGGCTTAGGGTTTAGGAATATAGAGGTTTGAGGGTTTGGGGTTCCCCTATGGTTAAAGTTTAACTTTTGTCAAGGACCAGGGCTGGAAATTTAATGTTGCAAACACGGACAGTCTTGCTTCAGGTTTAGGGTTGCAGGGTTTTTTGGGGTTTGGGGTGGGTCTAACTTTTTGGAAAGACACGCGCATCTGAGGTCGGCAGACCCTGGCAGTGAGCAGGGTGAATTCGAGACTTATGTGTTTTAAGCCTTGGGGCCGCTGCTTCGGGTGGTTTCGGCTTAGTCGAGAAGATGGAGTAATTACTAGTATTATTCCTAATGGTCCGTCCCTCTTATGGTTGTGCTAACATATTACCCCAGAACCCGATTGAAATTGTTAAGGCCCCTATATACCGTAACGTTTCAAGGCGCCAATTTCAAGAACCGAAGGGCCACCGCTCAAGTTGCAGGGCGTGGATTTTGGCGTTTCCTCGGCGCGGCCATGGCAAGCACTTATGCCTTCATGTTGATTAGACAAGCACTAAGCTAAGCTTCGAAGGTTGGTAAACCCACACCCGTACGTCCTAAGCCCCAAAAGCGCCAACCCCAATGAACCCTGAACCCTAAACCCTAAACCCTAAAACCTAAACCCTAAACCCTAAACCCTAAACCCTAAACTGAAAAACTAAAAGGCTAATCTCCGTCCAAGCATCCGCCAATCCTAAGAGATATGGCCATCGCATAGAATTTCTGCAGAGTGGGGGAAGCCAAAGCTCAAGTCACGGCACTTCATGTGTCTCTCTTTCTCGTGGGTTCAGACGATTGTACTTCAGTCTAGAGGCCACACCCTCACTTTTAATCCCTGAAGCCCTAAACCGTCCGTTCAACCTTTTTTCGTGGCAGTTTAGGGTTTAGTTTCGTTCAGTGCGAGAGGGTCTGAGGTGAAGGGGTTCGGGTTCAGCGTTTTGAGGTGTAGTGCTTAAGTGTTGAGGGTTGAGGGTTTAGGGCTAAAGGTGTAGAATTTTAAAACTCGCGTCTTCCAACAGGGTAGAAAAGACTGGAAATAACTTCCTGTTCTACCAAGACATCCCAGAAACGGAACCATACAGAGTCATCACTCAAACCTTCAAGCAGCTAAAGATTTTCTCCTGGGTTACGTATTGCGGGCGAACACCAAACCTCAAGCCCTCAACCCCAAACCCTAAACCAGAAGCCAGAGACCCAAAAACTCAACCCAGTTCGGTATTCGCTGCTCGGTTTAGCTTCGAGGGCTTCACAGGGCTCTATGGTTTCATGGGCGCGTCTGGGCTTGTATGTTTTTGGCTTAGGCTTTAGGGTTTAGTAAGGTTTAGAGTTTAGGGTTTCGGCTCTTGTTTTATAGGGCTTTACCCATGGATCTCCACTCCCGATAGACTGCAGGACTGAATTCCACCACCAAAGTAATATAGGGGCCTTGATAATTAGAATGGGGTTTGGGGTTATATTATGTTGTAATTATATTATGGAGCCCCCAAGACCCTTTTCTAATTATTAAGGCCCCTACATTATATCTTGGTTGAGGGTGTGTGCTAGCGGTTGAGTGCTGAAGGAGAGAGCTTGGCCGCCACAAGTATAGGTGCCGGTTCCGATAAGTATAAGTGCCGGTTCCGCTTTTGGGTCTAGAGTTCAGGGCCACTGAAGCCTCTAAACTCTAAACCCTGAACCCTTACACATCCCTTATCCTGATTCCTAAGTCATAAACCTTAAATCCCGGACCTCAAAACCCCAAACCCTAAGCCTCCTAAAATTTAAATCCCGCCTAAGCCCTAAGCCTTAGAAGCCCCTACGTAAAGCCCTGAAGCCTTAACCGGGAATCTCTAAACCCTAACCCTTAGCCCTAAACCCTAAACCCGAAACCCTAAACCCTAAACTCGAAACCCTAAACCCTAAACTCTAAACCCTTTGTTCCCGTCGCCCTAGAGCCTAAAACCCCAAACCCTCAAGTCTTAAACCCTGTGCTGACGACTGAGCTGAGCATCCCCCCCGGTTGATGCTGCCGCCTTCAAATGCCTGCATGAGTTCCTTCCTTGGTCTTATTGGCCCACGGTTTAGGGTTTAGGGTTCAGGATTTAGGGTTCAGGGTTTAGGGTTTAGGGTTTAGGGTTTAGGGGTTTAGAGTTTAGGCTTTAGGGTTTAGGGTTTAAGGGTTCGTATGATTCTTCTACTTGGGATTCACGCAGATTTTTACATGGGGTTTTTAATAGGCTATGGGGTTTTCGTATGGTTAAGTGCCCTGCGCATGTCGAACAAGGCTCCTGTGAGGGTTCTACAAGGGCACTGCAGGGTGGTAGAACCCTCGAAATGGCCCTTATAGTGGGTTTAGGGTTTAGGGTTCAGGGGTGCTTTTTCCAGGGCCCTTCTGTAGTAGCCTTAAGCTAGAAAATGAAGGCTCTTAATCTGAGGATTCGCATGGGAGCTTTATACATTAGAAGTGGGGGTGTTGGGCTATGTGCGGGCTATAAAGAGATGCTATAACTAACTCATAATCGAGACATCCACATACTCCCTCCTTGCCTTGAACCAGATTGACCCCAAATGTGGGTTTCCGAAAACAGGGGACCCTAATATAGTACCCTAAACAGTAGGATCCTTATTATAAGGACCCCAAAATAAGGTACCCCTTATTTTAGGACACTCCCAAATAAAATAGACTGCGGTGCAAGCGACAGCAGTCCAACTGACGTAGTGCGCCAGGAGCATGAGGGACATGCAGAATACTATCCGTTAGGGTTCCTGTTAGGATTTAGGGCTTAGGGTTTATGGTTTAGGGTTTAGGGTTTAGGGTTTAGGGTTAGGGCTTATAATATACTCCAAACTCTATTGACATTCTTAAGGCCCTTAAGTTACACGATTGTTCGGGGGGGAGTTCCATCTCAGTTTAGCGGACCCAACAAACGGACACCCGAAACCATACTACCCTAAAGCCGAGATCCTAAACCCTAAACCCTAAACCCCCAAAAAACCCTAAACCCTAGATGGAGGTAGCCCAAATGGGTCTGGGGAGCAAGGTGCGGAGAGCAAGCCTGAAGCCCCTACAACTACACAAAGGAATCCGCGGACGTAGTAACTTAAAGGGTTCCTTAAGACGTTCTTTAAAGGGATCTACAAGGGATCCTTAGAGGGGTTTTGGCATTACTTGAAGGATCGTGGGACTTAGTAACGAGAGTTACTATTAGGGTAGCTGTACTTATGACACTTATGACTACTTACAACCCCAATCCCTAAAACCTAAACCCAGAACCGTAAACCCTAAACGCACTTACAACCTTGCAGACCAAGTCCAATGATCCTCCAAGTAAGCTGAAACCAGGCAGCCTCGCCATCCGTGAACACCCGTATTCATACATGGAGATTTTGCATATATATATATATACATTAGGGATTAGGGTTTAGGGTAATATAGGAACAAGAAGCACCCCAAACCCTGAAAGGAAAGGCGTGGAGAAATCTTATGGAAGCCTGAAAGCACATCGAATTGCCCTAAGTATAGAAGCCTTCCTGAACCCAGGAAGGGCTCGAGACCCTAAACCTTAAACCATGAACTCTGGAACTGTAAGGGTGAATCTGGGTTTAGGGATTAGGGTTTAGGGTTTAGGGTTTAGGGATTGGGGTTTAGTTTAAAGGGTTTGGGGTTTAGTTTAGGGCTTTGGGTTTAGGGATTGGGGTTTAGGGTTCAGGGTTTGGGGTTTAGGTTAGGGCTTTGGGTTTAGGGAATAGGGTTGACAAATTAGGGCGTGGGGTTGAGGGACAAACCAAGGAAGGGCCGCGGTAGATCTAGCCAGCAGCCAGCACTGGCATTCGAGACCTGCCTTGCCGTCCTTGCGTGAGGGTTTAGGGTTTAGGGTTAAGGGTTTGCCGCAACTTCTGGCGAGTTTGGGGTGCAGACCAGGATGGAATGGGTGTATGATGCTTGCAGGTTTTTGGAACAAGATATGAGGAAGTCGCCGCCCCACCCATCACGAAGAAACCGAAAAGACCATGCCACACGTCTTACTGCATCAATTCGTGAGATATTGCCGTGCAGATTTTGCCCAGCACCAGAAGTACACCCTGAATCCTTAAACCCAAGCCCGAGCGGGCTTGTTTTTGTGTTTCGGGTTTAGGGTCACGGGTTTTGCAGTTCTGTGGTACGTGGGCCAACAGTGCTCTGCAAGGGTTCTATCATGGTTTTATACGGGTTCCTCCTAGATACCAAACCCTAAACCCTAAACC
>CAJNDV010034239.1:0-27390 GCA_905221635.1 Symbiodinium sp. CCMP2456 | reverse complement strand
TCTATCTATCTATCTATTTCTCTATCTTTCTATCTATCATTCATCCATCGATCTATGCATCCATCCATCTATCTGTCTACCTACATGTGTGTGTACAGCTATGTATACACAAGTATTCCTGTACACATATATATATATATATGTGTGTTAATCATTTACGCATATTCTTGTCTGGCTGAGTTGTAGAATTTCAGTCCTGTTGCATGCTTTTGGTTTAGCACTGGGATTGTTGCGGTGTACCAATTCAGGGTTTAGGGTTTTAGGTTTTGCCGGTCTGGGATGTTCCGGCCGGTAACGGAGGGGGTGCCCGAGACTGAACCCAAGAGTTCATTGCCAGATAGCCTGCCTTTCGATCCGAAGGCTCAAAACCCTCAGCCATATCCAACCTGTAAGCCCGACATCCTAAAGCCGAAAACCCAGCCACACCACTCAAGCACCCGAAGCCCGAAGCTGCACCTCGACCCGCGCACGCGCACATACGCAGGCCCGCCTTAAACCTCAGTCTCCAACCTCTAAACCGTAAAACACTGGAGGAAGACCAAGAGACTAAACGAAACCAACCCAACTCTGGCCGGCCAGGAGAAACCGCGCCACACTTGCCTCCACTCCCAGCTGCACAAGACGAAGTTCTGTCTGCAGCGGCCCCAGTGAGTTTTGTCATGCCAGAGTAGTTCTGCCTGCTCTGGGCCCAGTGCCTTCCCACATTCCAGAGTAATTAGCAGCAATAGTAGCATAGTAGTAGTGCTTGTGGTGGTGGTGGTGGTGGTGGTAGTAGTAGTCGTAGTCGTAGTGGTAGTGGTCGTGGCCACAGTGGCAGTGGCAGCAGTAGCAGTAGCAGTGGCAGTGGCAGTGGCAGTAGCAGTAGCAGTAGCTAGAAGTGGTGGTGGTGGTAGTAGTAGTAGTAGTAGTAGTAGTAGTAAAAGTAGTAGTAGTTAAAGTAGTAGTAGTAGTAGTAGTAGTAGTAGTAGTAGTAGTAGCAAAAGTAGTAGTAGCAAAACTAGTAGTAGTAGTAGTAGTAGTAGTAGTAGTAGTAGTAGTAGTAGAAGTAGTAGTAGTAGTAGTAGTAGTAGTAGTAGCTGTGGTGGTGGTGGTGGTGGTAGTAGTAGTAGTAGTAGTAGTAGTAGTAGTAGGTAGTAGGTGTAGTGGTAGTGGTAGTGGTAGTGGTAGCAGTAGCAGCAGTGGTTGTGGTGGTGGTGGTAGTAGTAGTAGTAGTAGTAGTTGTAGTAGTAACAGTGGTAGCAGTAGGAGTAGCAGCAGTCGTAGCAGCAACATAAGTAAGAGTAGTAGTAGTAGTAGTAGTAGTAGTAGTAGTAGTAGCGAAAGTAGTAGTAGCAAAACTAGTAGTAGTAGTTGTAGTAGTAGTAGTAGTAGTAGTAGTAGTATTAGTAGCCGTGGTGGTGGTGGTGGTGGTAGTAGTAGTAGTAGTAGTAGTAGGTAGTAGGTGTAGTGGTAGTGGTAGTGGTAGTGGCAGCAGTAGCAGCAGTGGTGGTCGGGGTGGTGGTAGTAGTAGTAGTAGTAGTTGTAGTAGTAACAGTGGTAGCAGTAGGAGCAGCAGCAGTCGTAGCAGCAACATAAGTAAGAGTAGTAGTAGTAGTAGTAGTAGTAGTAGTAGTAGTAGTAGTAGGGTAGCAGTAGCAGTAGTAGTAGTAGTAGTAGTAGTAGTAGCAGTAGTAGCAGTAGCAGTAGCAGTAGTAGTAGTAGTAGTAGTAGTAGTAGGAGGAGGAGGAGGAGGAGGATGAGGAGGAGGAGTAGTAGTAGGTAGTATTGGTAGTGGTAGCGGTAGTGGTAGTGGTAGTGGTAGTGGTAGTGGTAGCAGCAGTGGTTGTGGTGGTGGTGGTGGTAGTAGTAGTAGCAGTAGTAGTAGTAGTAGTAGTAGTACGAGAGTAGGGTAGCGTAGGAGAGCAGGAGGGAGACTCACGCATAGGAGAGTAGGAGAGTATGGGAGAGTAGGCACTGGTATCGCTGATTATAGCTGCTGTCCCGTTCGCGATTGTTAGGATTGCCATTTACCAGTAGGGCTTGCGGTTCATGACAGGCGCATTATAGCTATCGTAATTACTAGTTTGCTGCCAGCAGCGGTGCTGCTTCTTCAAAGTCTGATTATCACTTTCGTTTTTTAACATAAACTCTTCAGTCCTTGCTATCATGACCAGGTTGTTCGCATCCCACTGACGGCTGCTACTGTTGCTGTTGGTGTTATTGTGAGTAATAGTTGGCACGCTGGCAGACAATTGACTATTATGGTTTCCAGTCAGATTTCGAAGTGGCCCACCCTGTCTCGGCTATTGGCTGGGCTAGTTGCTGCATTTGCAATCTGATCTTCTCAGTCTTTGTCGGGTGGCAGTGCTGGTCAGAAGCTTGGTCCGCAAGCCCTAACTCCCTCGAGAGAGCGAAGAAGGCCACATGCCCAAGAAGCGTGTGACGGTGTCATGTCTCATGTCCGTCTCTGAAAGTGCGCTGAAAGAAGTCCACTCTATAGCCCACGATTCAACCCCGATGATTGCTAGGGGTTCAGGGCCAAGGTACAATGCGCATTTTTCGGCTAGACTTCTTAAGTCATTAAACCGACCAAGCCCAAACCCTAAATCCTTAACCCTATACCCACACTCCAAACCTACACCCTAAACGCTGATCGGCGAAGGTATCACTTGAAGGGGGCCTGCCAGTTCGGCTCTGACTGCTCGTTCGCGCATTCGTGCGCCGAGCTCCAGGCAGCGAGAGCCGGGCTGGTTGTAGGTTTCAAGACTTAAGTTCGATTCAGGTGTACAGTCTTCGAGTTTTGGATCCAGCCTCTCGGGTCTAGCATTCTGGGTTTACAACTTAATTGTGCTACGCGAGCGGGTCCTTGTCGCGAACTACGTGTTATAGGAGATCCTGATCCCTCAAAAAGCTTGCAATTGAAAATAAGGATCTCTTCCTAGGTGTCCTCTAAGAAGCAGCCATATCATGCTTAGGTTCCTTGTTTCTCGAAGCCTTCACGCGGGGTGGTGCGGACGTGGGTTCAAGGTGCATTTTTGAGCTATCATACTCTGTTCCATTGCAGTGTCCTGCAGCTTTTTGACGGTCAGGCTCTACCGGAGAGTAGGACTGAGCGGACTGAAGATATGGCAGTGAAGGTAAAGTTCAAGCTTGAAAATCCGTAACATCATTGTTTAGGCTTCCCTCATTTGCAATTACCCCCCGAGACACTAGCCTAATTATGTGGGCCATTACAGTCGGATCTTTCTGTGTCAGGTTCAGGGCTCGGGGCTGAGTCTTTGTAGGAGGGTGGTTGGAGTGCCGAAGCTGCCGGCCTCAGAAGCCCAAAACCCTAAACCCAAACCGCCAGACCCAAAGCGTGCAGCACTCTATGCCAAGCGTTAAATCCTACACCACGAGCCCCAAGCGCATCCGAACTGGACCTGAAGCCCCGATCACTAAGTCCAGGCTCTCAAACCCAGTGCCCGGGCACAGAGAGTGGATTCAATTTATCGGAGTGACACAACTTTGAACTGAAGCCTTCTCTCAATTTGGCACAAGCCTGGAACCCAGATGTAATAATTTGCCATACCGTTTCGGGCTCAGGGCCGGTTGTAAAGAGTCGCAGAGCTGGTTCTTAGGGGTTTCATGAGTTGTTGAGTTGCTTCGAAAGGGCTGGTACTGGAATTTCGAGCTTGGCTCACTGGTGTTTGAAGCTGGTTCCAAGGGGGTTTGAAAGCAGCTTCGCCACTTCTAGGTTGAGGTCAAGCAAATAGTAGTACAGCAAAGAACAGTAGCAACAAATATGCGTGGGTAGTGTTTTTGGTCGTGCACGTCGTCATCGTTGTCGTTGTCCTCTTCCTAGTCACAGCGTCATCTTCACGGTCCTCTTCCTCGTCGTGGTACTGGTGTTGATGGTGGTAGTAGAACGAACAGTAGCAAGAGAAGAGTCGTCGTCATCGTCGTCGTAGCAATAGTCGTCGTGGTCGTAGTAGGCGTCGTCGTTGTCGTCGTACTCGTAGTTGTGGCAGATGTACATGTAGACGCAGCAGTTCTTGCCTTTGTTACGAAGCTTTCGAAGTGTATTGTTGAGGGTGTCCAGTTTTGGGTCTGATCTTGGAGCGGCCCTGCAATGCGCCTGGGTCCTTCCTTAGTTATGCCTGCAGCTATTTCCAAACTATCAGTCCCCTAAGTCCCCTAAGTCCTCGAACCCTCATCACTCAAGAAGAATATTGCCACGTTCATCTGGAATCTACGTCGAAGCCCGGGGTCTGAATTCTTCCAGGATTTTGGATTCAGGGTCACAGATGCAGAGTTGGGGTGAAGGATGTGACCGTAGCCTTGAGCCTCTTGAATCTCCAAGCTCGCTGGTTCAGCAAGGCACAGAACTGAAAGCCTTCAGCCGTAGCAACCCCAAACTCCTCCCGCCTAAGTTGCGCTTAGCCCCAAACCCCGAACCCCGAAGCCCAAGCGCTGAGAAACCGTTAACCAGGCCACGCCAGATTTGCGGAAGACACGGCTTTGCACTGCCTTCTTTGAGGGCCAGCGACCGAGGAAGTGAGGGTCCTGCGTTGGGAATTCTCAGGTGTAGGATTTAGAGCTTTGGGGTTTGTAGGTTTGATTAGGGTTGGGGGTTTTGGGCGGTTCTGGTTTGTCTCTCGTGTTTTGTTTAGAATAAGGGTGATTGAATTACTGTTGACTTTCAATCGTTTCGGCCTTGGGGCTGCGTTGAGGGGTTTTCATGCAGGTGTCGGGCCCGTGTGCCGTACATCCGGAAGCCGAAAGCTTGGAATTCTGTCTAGGCCCAGGCTTTCGGGTTGAGGCTAGGTTTGGATGTAGGCTGCCCATCCAGGACAAACTTACTGTTTTCGATTGGGGAGCAGAGGTTAACAGTGTGCAAGAGACCTCACTGCCCAGTGCATCAACTCGACAATGAGTTCTCAAACCCTGAATCTCGGCCCTGGCAAGCATCACGTCGAGTCCCTCAGGTGGTGGGTGCAATGATGAAACCTGCACCTTCGCACACAGCCCAGCCCCAAGGACCTTAGACGTGAGACAGCTTATGGGTTTGAGGTGTGAGCTGTGGTTGTGGGAGGTTTTGGGGCTTCTTGACGGGTGGTTTCAGGCTATGTCGCAAAGCGAACACGCAAAAAACAGCAGTGTATGGGATCTGATGGTTGTCTCAACAGTGTTTCTAGGATTACAATTCCTCACAAGGAGAACGCGAGCCTGCTCTGTGGCTGCTCGGGACAGGTGCTTTGAGGAACCTTCGTTTCTGCACAGGATGGTGACTGGTTGAAAACTTCTCTTCGGTTGTGATTTCGCGCTCAATTGGAATCTGTAGAGTTGAAGTCTTGAACTTCTACACGATTCCCTGTCAGAACAGGTCGGGGGGGTGCCAGGCATTTTCTAACATACCAGTAGTACGCGAAAGATAGCACGTCTATGTAAGTTTGTAAGCATTAAATCCGAAGACCGACTCCCTAAACGCTTCCACCCCAACCCTTAGGGGCGCATGACCTGTGACAGATCCGGATATTCGACACGCGAGGTGAAGAAGACCTGCGATCGACCGACATGTTCTTCAAGAAGACCTTGTCAGGGGCCTGTCGGTTTCGTGTTTGGACTTGTCGGTTTAGGGCCCTGGGGATCTACAACAGAGTGTTTGGTATTGCGGATTTGGGGGTGCGAGTTCAGTCTAGATGTGAAGATTAGGATGTACTGGCTGCTGGTTGCGGATCTTGGTGAACTCGGGTTTGGGAGTTCGGGTAAAGGGTCTGCATCCAGCCCTACTGTCAGACAAGGGCTTCCTGCGGTGCTCCAAACAGGGCACCGTGAACCGACGCATTGTTATTGGGATTTCAAGATGATTAAGGTTTCGGGGTCATGTTTCGGGTGCAACTTGCCGCCCCTCCTCTTGAGAAACTTCATTGGGATAGCGGTGCCCAACCACCGTATCATCGCTTTTGGTAGTGTTCTTGATAAGGCCTGATTCTCGGTTCGTGCGGCGTACATTCACAAAGAGACGAAAGCATCTCTCAGGACGTGCTCGGAAGGAGCAAAGATACAGTACTCAGTTAGTATGGGTCAGGAAGTGTTGAGGAGGGCTTAGAGTTTAGGAGTTTAGAGAAGAGTAGGCCGCCGGAGAGTGCGCTGCAGATACACCGTCCCCTGGTGCTAAAGCACCAGGTGCTGAGCCCAACCACTCTGTCTCCCATAATAAACCGAATTACCACCTTTGTCCACCAAAAGCCCTTACCACAAACAAAGCAATCCTCGATCCATTAACCCAGTGTATCAACTTTAAGACCCTATCTTTCGGAGGTCGCGGGTTGAGCTCTGGGATCCACAACTCGGCGTACCGCCCTGCTAGCGCAGCTTTTTGGGCGTTTCTAGGGTTCGTTTAACAAAGATCCCACCGTTTAGGGGCTCCATGTTACGGTCCCTAGTCCTGAAACTCCAAGAAGGCAAACGGCTCTAACTTACAATAAGGTAGAGTGTCATCGAGTTTGTCATGTTCTCATGAGCATGGCCGCTTAAAGATAAAGCCCGTACTTCCAAACCCTCGGAACCCTCGGAGAGAGGTCGGAGGAAGGAAGCTCGGAAAGCTCCTTTTGGCGCCCTAGGCCCTAAGCCTAGGTGCATCTGGAACGAGAAGGGCAAATGCCGGAATGGAGAGCAGCCCCGGGCCCAGGGCCTTTCGGGTTCCTCGGGTTCCTCGGGTTCCTCGGGTTCCTCGGGTTCTCGGGCTCCAGGGCTTGGGGGTCCAACCTTTAGGATCTAAGGTTTAGGGTCAAGGAAAAAGTCGGGGGTTTAAGGGGCCGAAGGTCCGGAGTTTAGGGGTGAGGTTTTGGGGGCTTACGGCTTACGGTTTAGGGTTTAAGGTTCAGAGCTTTGGACCCTGGGGGTTTCTGTTCAGGGTTAAGTTCGGGTGCCGGCAGTGCAAGACAGCTCTGGAGGTTTTGTTCCCCGGATGTTTATGGAGTGAGGACCTCAAATCCCAAGATTCCAAGCCCAAGCCAAAACGTTCAAGCACTGGGTACTGCACTTTTATAGGCCCCTGCACTTGGATGGAAGCTGAGGTGCCGCTTTGCTCACGGGGTTCACGAGCTTCGCCTCAATACGAAGGGCGCCGAGAAGGCTGTGCTGGAGGACAGGGGGGGTAGGGCTTTGGGTTTAAAGACTCTCAACCCTGGACTTTGTGCCGCAATGTTTAAAGCCCGAAGACCTGTACACAAAGGTCCCAAACCGAAAAGCAACCAGAACCCTAAAGCCTAAAGTTTGAAATGAAAGCTCTAAGACCCACAGCCCTGAAGCCATGAAGTCAACACCGAGCCTACGCGCTTCAGGCCTTTGGCCATTACCCCAATAAGAACCCTGTTTGATTTGACGTTTTTTTGCTTTTGGCTTCGGGCCTTCGGGATTTCGGTTCTGGGGTTCCGGGTTTAGGGTTCAGGGCCACAGCTTAGGTTTATCGCCCAGGTCCTGATTCTAGATTGTAGTCCGGTGCTCGCGGGATTTGAGGTTTCGAGCACAGGCTGTTGGTGGCGTAGAGAAACCTAGCCTCTGAACCCCCAAAGGATTGCGTGAACTGGGACTGAGCATGAGAAGCAGATTCTATATAATCAGGAACCCGAGAAAGCATCGTGGAACGCCTTGCTTGTGTAAGCCGACAGAAAGACGTAAGCCTGGAGCTCACATACACATCCATACTCGCTACGCCTCAACTCTATTTTCCAAACCTTGAGCTCTAAAGCCCTAAACTTCCTGAAACCCGAAATCCTCGACCTTACACCCTGAAGCCCTTAGACACTCAAGCTTGCTCAGAGCCAGGAGGACGATGGCAAGGACAACCTGAACACGAACCAAGACAACGAGGACATGGGTCGCCAAGTTAGCGACACAAGCCAGGCGCGACAATTTTGAGGAGTGCTGTTCGGTCTACAGTGCAGGATAGGGTGTGGGGCTTGGGCTGTTGTAGGGTTGTGGGACTTCCAATTTACGGATTTCGGATCTTCGGTTTCTGGGATTTGATTCAGGTAGAGAGAGACTTGGGACAATTCAAACGTTTGGAGTTTAAGCATGTTGTTGCGACCTTGCAGCACGAAGATCTGCTTTGGTCCCTTGTGTCGGTCTTTGTGATATATTGTTAAAGCAATCGAAGCGCAAACCCAAAATCCTTGCCGAACCTGTTCCCCTCAAGCAAAGCAACCGAAGCCCTCAAGCCCTGTAGCAGGTCACCACGGCGAGTGGAGTTACGACTGTCAGCCAGGTGACCCAAGCCAGCCAGATGCCGGGCTGCATTTTGGGGCATGGGGTATAGTATAGAGGGTTTAGGGATTTGTGTTTTTTTTTTTGGGGGGGGGGCTAGGGGGTCTTATTCAGCGGCTTGGGATTAGGGTTTGGGCTTTCGGCTTGTTCTGGGCTTTACTTTGGCTTTGGGGCTTTAGGGTATTAAGTTCGGGGTTTTAGGGTTTAGGGTTAGTATTCTTAAGCTCAAGCGTGGCAGGCTCTGGCCGCGACCATCTCTGGAGAAGCCGTCTCAGTGGAAGCCAACCGGCTCTTTGAGACGCTAGCAGCAGCGCTGCAGCGCGAGAACACTCGTGCCGGCGACACCTCCCTGCGTTTGGGCTCAGACCCTGGGCCCGCCGCCCTTTTGGAGCCGTAACGGCTCTGCACGGCCTCCGCTTGCGTCTGTCAAGCCTCTGATCTGTGACCGGCCTTCTCTAGTCTCTAGCCCTCACGTTAGCCTGGGCTGCGTGGCCCTGCCCGTGGGTCAAACCTACGTGCCGCAGGTTGTCAACGTCCGCCGCTCCAGTACATATGCTGGCACATAGTCTTTTAGGGTCCGTTTATTAGTTTTCCTTCTGCGCGTTTTCAGGATTTGGTTGCAAGCCCTGAGGCACACAAAACGCGGATGCCCAGGGTCCCCCGTTTTGTAAATGAATGAGTGAATGAATGAATGAATGAATGAATGAATGAATGAATGAATGAATGAACGTGTTCGCCGTCCTTCTTAGTTGAATTCAGTAAGTGTTAAAAAATGTTTAATGAACTCGCTTCAGTAATTACTAAGCACAACAAAGTATAACCAATCAACCAGCTGAACAAATAGGCCAACAAACCAAATTTACATATGTGCATGATGTAAACAAATATATATATATATATATGTACACATAATTACTCGTGTGTGGATTTTTTTATTTATCTGTTTGTTAAGTTGTTTAGCTGGCTTCTTTACTTTGGACAGACCTAGGACCACCAGATAGCCGAGAACAGACCCCGCGCTCGAAACCTCGACAGGATAAGGTTCACGCATACAGCCCACAAACCCATCTGTCCATCTGCTCATCCACTTGTTGTTTACTTTGCGCATGTAATCGTCAGCTCTGAATCCGAAGCCAAGACTGCAAAAGCCGAAGCTGTGTGGCCAAGGATGACATCCGGTAGCCAGATGACTACCACCAGCCAAGACCTCAATTGCTTATAGGATGATTGAAACTAGTGTAGGGCTCCTCATAGCGCTCCGAGCCTGGTCCAATCTTCCAGTTTACATCAAGCGTAACCCCGAAAGCACCCACCTCAAGCCGCCAAAGCGCTAACATGTACAGTCTAAATCCTGAATCAAACGCTAGCATTAGCGAAAGCTTTCGAGATACTGGGTCTGTAGTTGCAGCGTTGTGCTTTTCTCCCTGAACGTAGATGATAGGAGGTGCTGCTTGTTCTCCAGGGGCAGTAGGGTTGAAGCCAGTCGGGGTTCAAATCACAAGCTCCCGTCATACGGAAGCTACTGGTTTGCAATCTTCAGCTCATCGAGTCTCCACCCTAAAATCCCTAAGTCTTCTAAGCAGTACTTACACCCAGCCCCAAAGCCTGAAAGACAAGCCCTACGCCCGAAAGGCCGAAACCTTCAATGCTAAACCCTTGAAGCCCATGTAACTGATATCCTGCACCGTGAGGTGGCAACGGCAGCACAAGTGGCTCCCTGAGTGGCAACGACAGCAGCACGACTGGCACAATGTCCCTCACCAGCGGCAGGCGCCGAAATGACTGTAGATTTTATCAGCACATGGTCATATACGTATACACACACACACAGACATGTACACTACATTCATATAGGTAGATAACTCCGGAAGTTGATTCGCGGGCGTGCATACGTACACACATACATACATGCATGCATGCCTGCATGCATGCATGCATACATACATACATTCATACATACATACTTTCTGCATATCTGTATGTATATGAGCAGAAATTCGTACATATATGACGAATCAACAAATACAAGACTGTTGACGTCACCATCTATCTGTCTATCTATCTGTCTATCTATCTATCTATCTATCTATCTGTTTATCTATCTGTTCATCTCTCTCTCTCTCTATCTATCTATCTATCTATCTGTCTATCTATCTATCTATCTATCTATCTGTCTATCTACCTATCTATCTATCTACCTATCTATCTATCTATCTATTTATCTATCTATTTACTTACCTATCTACTTACCTATCTATCTACTTACCTATCTATCTACTTACCTATCTATCTATCTATCTATCTATCTATCTATCTATGTATCTATCTATCTATCTATCTATCTTTCTTTCTTTCTTTCTTTCTTTCTTTCTATTTTCTATCTATCTATCTATCTATGTATCTATCTATCTATCTATCTATCTGTCTATCTATTTATCTACCTACCTATCTACCTATCTATCTATCTATCTATCTATCTATCTATCTATGGAGAATTACATCGTGCACGGAAGCCGACTTCGGGACCCTCTATGCAAAGATCATGAATGCAAGCCTCATCCTCAAATCCTAGCTGGCGCGCGCTGACGCCAGGCCTAAACCCTAAACGGGCAGCCTCAACAAAAACTAAAGCCCAGCCAGTGTAAACCACACTTGTGTATGTACAGCTCGCTGTTGCCGCGCTTCGCCTCTTCGAACGCACACATCTTGAAGCTCGTGCCCAACAGCCGAAACCAAGAACAATGCTGTTCAACACACTATTAGGTCCTAAGTCCTAAACCCGAAATCCCCTCTTTTCCCATCCACAACCCCGAAGCCCAAAGCCCCCAAAGCCCCATGTCTTTGGAGGCGGGCTCGTGCTCGCGGCAAGCGTGGCGCAGGAGTTTCGGCTGGCACCAAGCAGGGGCAGCCTCAGCCACAGGCCGGGAATTGGGGTTCTAGAGGGGCTTACGCAAGAATTTTGTCACACAAGCCGGCTTTCACAAGGTTTCCCAACAATGGCTTCAACAAGCCTTCCATGAGAGGTTTCTAAGGGATTTATGCTGGAATGTTTTTGAGGTTGGAGCATGCCAGATGCATGCCAGGTTTGTTGTTGGAGTTCACTGTTCTACGTGTTCCAGGTCTAAGGAGCTGTTCGCAGTCTTGACCTTGGAGTGCAGCCAGTGCAGCGTGGGCAATGTAAGGGCTTGGGGACTTGACGCTACGCGCGTAACAACTGCGCAGAGCCACTGAGCGTTGTCCTGAACCCGAAGGCTTTAAGATCTGAATCTTGAGCCTCATTGCACCCCCAATTACTCGACTGTAGAAATCCCGAGTCCAATCCTCAACCCCCAATAACTTTCTAAAGACCTTTGATTGTAAGCCGAAATCCTAACTCCCTTTTGATCGCCAGCCGGCCGCCGCCGCTGCCAGCAGCACCCCCCCTCCGATCAACCAAGGAGCCTTGGTGGGGGGGGGGGGGAAATCGGGTTCTGTTTCAAGAAACTGAAAACCGAGGATTCGGATTCATTGCTGCGTTTACGATACGATTCGTTGCATTTTATCGTTGCAAGGTTTTTCGGGTTATGCTACCACTGCCTAGTTCTGGCACATGAGGGCTTGGGGCAGTTGCAGCAAGTTTGCGTTCCAAGCGTAATAATTTCAAGCTGTTGTGTCGTGTTTATGCAGGAACGCTCCTATGTTGACAAGGGTCTCTCCGATGTTGTTGTTACGTGCATGTGGGCTTGAGGGCTTAGGCATGTGGGCTTCGTGTGTGAGAGCTGAAAGTTGAATTCCTACGCACCATGCTAACCCTTTTTGATAGTTTTTTTAGGTAAGCCTGTGGCACGTGTGATTGTTGGCCCGTGTTCGAGAGAACGGCGCCAGTCATCGAGTAAGCTCTTCTTTAGTTTTCCCGTTCCGGGCTCCAGGGCTTTCTTGGAGGCTTTGGCAGGGGGTTGCAGGTCTAGGGTCTGCACTTTAGGGTTCAGAGCTTCGGGGTTTGGCAAGACCACAACATCGCACAATATAGGTCCAAGAAGCCTGCGTGCTGTTCAGAGTTTGCGTGGGTGGAATGTATTGCCATTGATGATCGAACAAAGGTTGATGGAAATGCGGACCCAATGTACAACGTCCAGACCCTGTGCCCCTCAAAGTATCCCTTCGTGGGTTCATCGAATCTTATCGCGGTTGTCTAGGGTGTTATACGATCAAAACACTCTAAGCCTGGGTCCTCCGCACGTCCTACAGACAGAGACCGGAGTAGATCCCTCGACATGCAAACCACTCCAGTATGCATGAAGCCTTTCCGGGTCGTGATTAGCTCTAGGGACTCTGCTTGCCGAAGGCACAGGCCCGGCAGAATCTCATACAAGGGCCTCTGCCGCCGGTCGAACCTAAATCCCCCGCGGGAAGCCCTAAACCCCACACCCCTAAAGCTCTTCAGGCCCTCCCGGGCTGCAGCAGACGGAACAACCGCTCCCCATGAAGGTCCTTCTGAACCGGCACCTTTGCCAAAGCCGTTAGAATGTCTGGCTTCGGGTTTAGGGCTTCAGCCTCTCGATCCGAAAAGGCTAAGGGGTTTGGGGCATAGGAACCCCTCAACCTTAAGACCAAAGAGTTCTAAAGGATCCGGCGTAGAAGTTCATAGGACGCGGTTGACTGACTGCTTAGGCGTCAGCGATTGACAAAGCAATGGTGCTATAAGGGTCTTGTAAGGGAACTGTAAGGTACTATCGGAAGGGCATTAAGTTATGTCTAAAGCAACCTATATACCCCCAGCCTGATGTCTCCTGCTGCCACCAAGCTTAGACTGACAATCTGGTATGACCTACTGGGCTCATGCTCTGTTTTGTTTAGAACCAGTTGCACGCTTCCTGGCAGAAGCGTTCCGTGCCGGATTCGCACGACGCCTTCGGCCCACGGGATTAGACTCCGGGGCTTTCTGGATTATATTATGTCCGTGTATCTGCGCTTTGGTGAAAATCCTTCAACGACAGGTCCAGTCAGACATTCTGACGTCAGTCACTTGATTTCGGAATACCAGCGGCTTGAAGCACTAGCTTTTCTGGGTGGCTTCCAGCTTTGATGCTTGCCTGCTAGTGCCCGGGATTCAGGCACCTGGACTTCGGCCCCAAACTAAGCCTTGCGGCACCTCAACAAGGAACTTTTCGTGTCAACAAACAGCCCGAAAAGCCGAAGGCTAGATTCTGTAAGATGCAACCCACAACTTCCGCATAGCATTCCAGAAAAAAGTGACGCGGACGATTGAGGGGTTTCGAAGTTACGCAAGGGTTCCACAGTCATGCACGCACTAGCTAAAGGATGCTAAAGGGATTGCCGAAAGCCAAGCTCTGTAGCGCCACACAGACAATCGCATGTGAGCGCAAGCCAAGGCAGAACATCGAGCCGCCACTGGGCTGAATTCGATGTCTCTTACCTCGGAACAGTAGCCGAACCGTAAACCTTAGACCCTACCTGAAACAAGTGTAAGTCCCAGGCCGCAACTTAGCAACGCAGTTCCTGACATAAGTTATCGTAGAGCATGCATCAGATTACCGTTGTTGCGAAAGAGGCCGCCTCTGGAACACCAGAGGTTTCGTCGGGCTGTGGTCACCTCGCGATGCTGTCAACTGCAAACCCTGCACTACGGAGCTGTGTATGCTGAAACCATAAATGCCAAACCTAAATCCGACAGGGATCGTATGCACAACAATCAAGACCCAAAGCGGAGCACCAAATCCCCAACCCCCGAAACTGACATGCCTTCCACCGAAGGCCTCGAACCGACCCTGCCCCTGTTGCCGGTGGATTGACTGCAGCCTCTTTGTCCCGACTCAATCAGGGCGTGTGTCCTGACTGTATTTGAGTTACGGGGTGTGGGGTTTTGGGGTTGAGGGCCGCAAAGGTGTCAGGTGTTGGGTTGAGGGAGTATTGGTTCTCATGTCTTGCAAGGTTGTGGTGGACTGGGATCGTCCATGGTCTCGGGGCAGATCTGATGCCGAAGGGCATGCCCAAAGAGTTCCATGGGCAAAACCCCAAAGCCCCTCATCCCCAGAATGTTTGTACCTGAAAGCAGCAGCACCCAGTAATTGAGAAGAAGCACAAACTTCCCCTCAAGCCTCGAATCCTGAAATTGAAGATGCTTTCCGTATGCCAACTTTGTGAGAATGGTCCACAGAGAGAACACCCCAGGTTTCCGGCCATTGTCTGTACCGTCGTCGTGCACAAAGGCTTGACACCAAACCCCTTTGCAAGTAGCTCAAGTTTACATAGAACACCACGACTTCTAGAAAGTCCTTACAAGGTATGACCGAGGATTCCATGTGACGTACAGCAATGAACAGCTGTCAGCCGGAAATGGCTTCAGGACCCTGTAGTGAACTGCGAAACCTTGAGGTACGATCCGCTGCTGGAGGCCTTCCACTGGTTCGGATTCTGCAAGGTGTAGCGTCTTGAACCCAATACCCAACACCCAAGCCTTTAACACGTGTTTCGCGTTTCGTTGTTGATTTTCAATTGTGTAGAGTGTTAGGGCTGCTTTTGAGGGACTGAAGGTGTCGTGATTGAGCAGGGACATCGCATCTCACAAGGACGCAGACCCTGATCCTTTACAGCCTAAAGCCTTAAACCTCTACATCTCTAACCCCGAAGCGGCGGCCCGAGAAACTACAAGCCCAAAGCCACATTTCAGTATGCACGCAACACATGCAGATGCTCGTGTCCCAATCATCAAATGGAGTGGTCCGACCGAGTGGGGCAATGCCCCAGCACAGCCAAACTCGGTTGGACAGCATCAGCCCATCATAGATGAGGAAGCAGTCCTGGTGATCTTAAATCAAATGCTCCGATCGCCAACTCCTGTAGAGAGATCAGGGGTGTAGAGCTTCAGGAGTTCATGGCTGAATATTTCTCGGATTGAAGGAGTTCAATGGTTCGCGTCTTGAGGTATTATAAGACGTTGGAGGGTTTTCAACCCTCTAAAGCCCCAACTTCCTACAGCCTCACATTCTGAAACCCGAACCCCAACTTGCCAAACCCTACTTCTCGAACCTTATGTCCCAAGTCCAAGACTGTGAAGCCCTAGTGCCCTAACCCCAAAAGAAACGAAGGGCGCAAACCGCGAAGCTGGGACCCTAGCTGAAACCTCGAAGCCCCTGAAGATCAAGGAATAGTCAGGGCTTCAAAGCCAGAAGCCTAAAAGCAGAGCCTTTCGAAGCATCTGCAGAGAGAACTGCGCAGCAGGCTGAGCTGAGGCGACTTCGGGCATCCGTGAACGCCCGGGCCCACAGGTTTAGACTTGAGGAGGGTTTCGGGATGATGGTCTAGGGTTCTGCTCAGGATGTGGGGTTTGGGGTTTAGGGCTCTGGCTTTGCGGTTTTGGGTTCAGGGCTTAGGGGGTCAGGATGTTGTCTGGCTGGTTTGCCCCAGCTTAGTGTGAGAGAAGGCCAGCGTTCGGGGTGGCTGTCTTTAGTGGGTCAGGGTTGCGAGTTTGTCGGCAAAACCACGCTTTATCTGCACAACTCTACGGTCAGCTCGTAGATAATGCAGGCCCCTCCTCCTCCCCATGAATGATGTGGATGTTTTTCAGGCGGGCTGCAGACTAGCAGTAAGCAGTATCAGCAACAGTAGCAGTAGCAGTAGCAGTAACAGCAATGCCAATCGTGATCGTGATACTATTGGTATTAGTGATAGTGATAGTGCGATCCCTCGGTGTCAACCCTGAGCCGGGCTGCGGGCGAGGGTTATTCGGTTTAAGATTGAGGGTATGTTAATGGTCAATCGGTTTGGGATTTGGGAGTCCGAATGAATATTCATTCAGGTGCGTTTGGGGTTGAGGGAAGCAGCCAAGGAATGCATGAGTCCTCCATGTCAAGCCTCATGGGAAACTGCTGTTTTCAGGGTTGAGGGGTTTCGGGTGCAGGGATTCATGGGTTTAGGGTTCATGGTTCGAGGTCTCCGCTTCGTGGTCTTTGTCGCGGGTGTATTTGGATCCATGTCCACAGCTGCTTGCGTGCCTTGGAGCTCTTAACCCTTGTAAGAAATTTGAAGAGCCGAAGCGCCCAGAAACTTACACCCTTTACTATTCTGTTGTCCCGTAATGATTATGACAAGTACGCTGCCTAAAGTGAAGCATGCCATGACGTCTTTGTCATTGACTCCAATTCAGGTACATATCATGATTGCTTTTTGTTGTGACGAAATTCTTATTGTTTTTGTTATCCTTGTTGTTCGATGCCCTAGCCCTAAACTCTTTCAACCGTAACCCCCTGTTTCAAACCCGAAACTAAACCTTCAAACCTACACCCCAAAATTCGAAGCCCTATATCCTTGTTGTTCGATGCCCCAAAACTCCCCAAAGTCTGTTCCCGCTTAGAAGCCCTAAACCCCGCGCTACGCCTTCCTCGACCCAGGCCTTGGCAATGCAGTGCAGTCAGATCAACGACCAGATCAACGCCGAGGACAGCGATTGAAGGGTTTTGAGGTTTAGGAGTTGGGGTTTAGGGTTTGCGGTTTAGGGTTAGGGTTGAAAGGGCTTGGGCTTGGGGCGTCTAGCCCGAGAGTCTGTGTCCAAAACCCTGAGCCCTTAAGTTTTAAGGCTTCTGTGGCGGCCGTCAGGCTCGCCAGTGCAGTTTTCTAGCTTCAACTGTTGGGGTACTGGGGCATCGGATACCGCTTCAATAAAGTTAGTAAAGTATTTGCGAAATGTTCTGTAGAATATGCCTCGTTTGCCTCCATGGACCTGAAAGTCTATTACGACTACGATGGATTCTTGTTGCCGTTCCTGGAAACTGGTACCACGTATGTGTATGGCTTTGTATGGGATGCGTCCGGTCCATAATCCAACAGCCGTTTTCTATGACACCCTACCCTCAATTACAGTCCTTCTCGCCGCAGGCCCTTGTTCGGCACGCTGCTTTTCGTCAGCAGCTGTTGCAACTTGCACAGGCGCGGGCAGGGGTTCTTCCGAATGATAGTACCTCTGAAGGTTTCTTATTCAACCCGCTTGCATTGCCGCGTCCTATTCTGAGCATAGTGCTTCGGCTTTAGGATCCGGCGGGTTTTGGACATGCTTTTGGATCCGGCAGGTTTTGGACATGCTTTTTTGATGGGTTCTTTGGGATTTAATCGTGGTGGGATGTAGATTTTGAGCTTGGGGTTTAGCCAAAGCTCACTTCCGGAAGTCGTGAACGAGTCCTTTGGCACTGATATGGGGGCTTAGTGTTCAGCTTAGCCATTTGGGTTTTTTTGTCTCAGGGCCTAAGTTTAGGGTTTGAACCCTAGACCGGCATTGCCGCTTCTTGTTTTTACCCTGTTGACATTGGAGGACGCAAAGCATAAACCCCGAAGCTCTGCGCCAAACGCCCAACAAGCACACACGTCGAAGCCCTGAGTCCAAAATGCCTGAACCTCAGCCCAAAGTGCCGAACGGCCCAACTAATAGAACGTCAACCCCTAAGCCCCGGAATGCCACAACCTCGAGGCAAATGGCCCCTTCTGGCTCGCCAGGTTGCAGGTTTTTAGGGGTTCGGCTTTCGGACCATTCGTAAAGCCACAGGCCCAGCCGCGTGAACATGCTGAAGAGACGTGTAAGACTGCAAGACCCCACAAAACCCTTAAGCCCACATGAGGGTTGCTCTCAGTTGGGGTTCCTTTCACGGGTCCTTGTTGCAGCAAAAGAATTTGAATTATGGTCTTCATCGCTACACTGGCCCTACAATGCATAACACACCCTGGAAAGTGCTCTACCTAAGTACCCTGCAGACCTTCACCACCTTAGCCTGTCAACGCCAGAGCCCCTGCATCAGCCGACACCATTCAATCGTTTTGAGATGTTAAGACCGCCGAAGCGATGACAGTATGCACCCACACCCTAAACCCTAAACTGACAAGCAGAAGGGAGCACCGAGCTCGGACTCAAACAAGTCGTAAACCCTTCAACCCTAACACCCCGAACTCAAGACCCTCAAGACGCTAACCAATGCCCAGGCTCGCTTCAACCAGTCTTTCAATTGAGGGCGCCGCTGACGCGAGGCTAGAGGAGGATCGTCCCCCAGCAGTCGTGAGCCCTCTTTTTAGGGGCCGACGGCTGGACCGGGTTAGGTGAAGGCCGCTTGAAGGTGCGAAAATTCCAAACCCTAGATTCAGATTCTACGTCCGTGTGGGAACCGAGTACGTCAAAGCCTCAACTCAACCATGGCTTAAGGATTGATTCGGGGTGCCAGTTGCAAGGCATGCTATGAGTTTGGAGCGAATCAGCTCAATGTAGAAGCCAGCTGAAGAAATATAATATACGTAAGATACCCCTCTGGTATAGTCTAGCCTAGATATGAGACCGTACAGCGCGGAGTAGAATTATGCAAGGTCAGATTTGGGAGTTGGAATTGTTTCAGCTACTGCTGGGGGGCCACTCCAATTTCACTCGCAGCTGCTGCCCGCCGGAGTTCTGCCGGAGCCAATGCCTTAGCGAGTGGACTTGCAGCACTGTTTCTGCGTGGAGCTGTATTGTTTTTGGTCCACTCGGGTTTCTGTTACAGGAACATGAAGAGTGTCATGCGGCCTAGGGGCAGGATTATGGATTGCAGGGACAATTACGAGGTTGAGTCCGTGCTTCGGGATTGCTGGTTAAATCTGACGATTTGGGAGCTAGTCTTCGCTACTAGATGTTCAGGGTGGTTCAGAGTCGGTGCGGACAGTTCAGGTGATGAGCTTCTTTTCTTGAGTTTTTCCTGCCTCTAGTTATTCAAGATTCTGGCCGACATGGCCTCCCCTTTTTGGTTTTCAGAAGTGCGCATCGCAGCAGCAATAATCCTTACAACCTTCAGCATCGACAGTAACATCAACACCGCCTCCAAAACGGCCTCACATGACCTGAGGTGGGTATGGGGGAGCGGCGGGTTTGGGGCATTGGGTTTAGAGTGCACTGGCAGGGCGGGGCCGCAAGGTTTAGGGTTCAGGGTTTAGAACAAGAGGATGCTGCAAAACTCCTGCAAGGACCTTATGGAATTCTGCGAAACCTGGCTCAACCCTACAACATCGCGTTCCGATATGAAGTCCCACAGCGCCTTCTGAAACAGAGAAGCTACCGAAACAATCGATCCGCCGAGGTTGCTAAGTTGAGCTGTGCAGGCTCCATCGCCGCATTGCCTGTCCGGTCCTCGTGAATGTGTTGAACTTGAGTGGCTGGATCAGGGGCTTCTTCGGCGTTCTCTAGTACATTCGTATGCGATGATTGCACAGTTTCTCGAAGAGGTTTCGCGAGTTCATGTAGCTGAGAGTGAAAGGGCCTCAACAGCTATGCGAATGGGTTGGTAGCGCTGCCTTGAGGTTTGAGGCTGTACGCTGTCTTCGAGGTTTATGGGTCTCCCAGAAAGGATCGTCTTGGCGAGTTACCCCTTGCACTTTCTGACCAGGTCGTGCGATTTGCTTTCTGAGGCTTAGCCCCAAACCCCAGTGCCTGCAAGAAGAAGCTTCACGGGCTGAGCAAAAGAGTGTGAAGCAGTCCTGGTATAATCCCCGCTAAACCCGATTTCTGTTGCTAAGCCCCTACCCGACACCATATACTGTTACCCACCGCTGATCCTGTGGGCAGGTCCCTTAGGCTACTAGGCAAGGTTGAGGGAAACCTTCAAACCGTGTCTCAAATGTAGAGTCATACTGTAAGTATAGAGGCTGCATCTGGATATCATTGCTCAGTACATATTCAGAGCCCTATATCGTAGCTGTTCACCCGAAATAGCCTCGAAGCCCGAACACACCCTTGTTGGCTGAGCAAGGTTCACGAAACCTCCCTTCCATAATGCTGGAGCACGAACCCTAAGCCAGAAAAGCGGTAGTTGGAGTGGAGCACCCTGTGAGTCGACAGATTTTCGCCCTCGCTGCCGTTTCTAACTGCCTGCAAGCCTTGCGCTTTTCGAAGCCTCACGCTTAAGAGTTCAGGAATTAGGGTCTAGAGTTTTGCAGCCACAGTGACTAGAGAGCTTCTTCCAAGTTCGTCGACGGTTCCAAAGCACGGTTTCCTATGTATGTGTTTACCCGCGGCCAGCGTACTGAAGTCAGTGTCTCAACCCGAATCCTGTCAAGAGCAAATCTCCAAGAATCTCGAAACACTGGCCATCAGCCGAGACCTAAAATCTCGAGTCTCGACTGCTAAGCTCTGCAGGCCTGAAGCCTCATCTCCTAAACCCACGAAATCCTGAACCCCAAAGCCTTTCGCACATACTATTCACACACACATATATATATATATATATATACACATAGATGTGTTATTTAGATAGAGGCCCTAAGCCATAAAGCGTCCCGTTCAAAGCAGAGAGCAACCCATCCCACGGGTCTGGCCGAGAGTGCATCGTCCCCGGTCTTGGTCAGTTTAGGGTTGAAGCCGCGAGACCCCATACACTAAACTCTGAAGCCTTATCGCTAAGTCCCAGGTCCTAAACCCACAGCACATACGATCTAAAGCGTGGTCGCTGCCGGCTTTCGGTGGGAGATTACACAAAAGGTCCAGGTACTGTGTGGGTCTTGTTGTTTGCAGGCTTAGGGCTGCAGTAGGATTACGGTGAAGCAGGTAGCTGCTTGTGTCTGCCGGGGCTTTCAGGGTATATAGGGGCTTGGGGTTGAGGGTCTAGGCCTCGCAGGCCCGACTGACGCTGTTTCGAAGAGAATGGCTCTGATGCCGAGGGGCCGCCGTATTCGAAGCTTGTTTGCCCTGCTGCTCCTGCTTTTCGCGATTCTGGGACCGAGTTGGGCATGGCTGGGTTTCTCGGGACTGCAACTCAGAAGGTCGCCCTTTAGAGGTTCACCTCGGACTCTAAGCCCTAGCTTCAACTTTCCATCTTACTTTCAGCTTCAGCTTGTCTCGGGTTGAAGTTCAGGCTTGTTATTGAAGGGTATTTAAAGCACAAACTTTCGAGCTCTAGGTTTAGGGTTTAGATTTGGCAGCTAGGGTGCACTCTTTAGGTCTAATCTGTCTGGACCTTGGAGAAGTCAGGTTTGACACGTCGACTGCTACTGGCCTCTGCGTTCCTTCCCCAGTCATCTAGGGCTGACGCTGCAGCTGTGGCGGGTTCCAACACGGTTCCCGGACCACCACGGGTCATGCAGTCTCAGATCAAGTTTCCGGACTTCATCCGCATGGAAGGTCCCACGGGCGATTTCAGCATCAATATTCCGACAGCATGGAGGGCAGAGTTTGAGAACATTCCTGGTCGGCTGGTTTATGCCGTGGAGAATGCAGCAGGCTTCAACAGCGCAACACTTCAAGTCGCCCGCCTTGAGCTCTCCAAGCTTCTGGCAGCTGCTGGAACTGCTGAATCTAAGAGTAAAACCAGTAATTGGCGGGATGTCGTTGTTGCTAACATCACTGAAGCAACCGTTGCACAGATCCTCATGGCTGTTGCGCAGCAAGGTCTCAGTACTGAGCCGTTGGACAGCTTTGCAAAGACAATTGTTCTCAATACGGAGATTGAGGCACCAGAACCCAACGCAGATGCATCGTCGCTTCTCTGGCAGGCGAAGGCAGTTGTCGACGATTTCCGCGGAAGTCGGATCATTAGCGGCAGGGCCTTGCTGAGACAGGGCGTGGTGGTGTTCGCGGTGGCGACCGGCTCGGAGCGTTTCGGGGCGGTGTCCAGCACCATAAGCACCAGTGGTTTCGGCTGGGAGTACAACAATCGCCTTGTTGGCAGCTTGCGACTGAGGCGTCGCTGAGGCAAAAGCGCCGCGCATGCCTGCGGTACAGTACAGGAGGTTCTGCTTGAATGTAAGTGCGACCTGGGTTGTAACGTAGACTTCGCAAAGCCTCAAAGTCCTAAACCGTGTGGCAAATATCCCAGTACTCTACTGACTGAGTGCTGCATGTAGCTTCTCAAAGGGCCTTCTTCGCATCGCTCCGACCATTCTCCCTTCTCTCATGCACCTTAAGCCTGGAAAGGATTCATAGGTCTGCGCAAGTGTAAGGTGTTGAGAGCTTGCTGTTCCAGGCTCTTCTTGGCTTCAGGGTTCAACTTGTGGATGTCTTGGTTTGTTCTCGAGAGCAGGCCTGCACCCTTCACCGAATCAGGCTCATGCTGCAAGCTCACAGTCAAGACTCTGGGCTTTGTCGCGGCATGGCATCAGGCTGAATCCATCATCGTACAAAACAAGATGAGACACTTCTGAGGTTTCAGGTGCTACACAGTCAGCACCGCAAATGCCGGCCATTGCGCAACAGCAGAGCTCTCAGTTTGGGACATAGAGGTTTTGGGACTGGATTTGAGGTATTCAGGGAATGTCGGCTTATCGATTAGGTTGAGGTTATTTTGGCTTGTCCGTTTGGGATTCACAGTCTCCACCTGGGAATTGCGTGTGCCACGGTAGGTAATACGTTGTAAAGAGCCTGGGCTCTTACGAAGGGAAAAAAGTCCTGACATGTGCAGCCTCCATTCGGGGCTTATGCTTTCAGTTTAGAAGATCTAGGGCCAAGGTGTGACATCATGTGGTCTGGGGCATCCGAGCCGTAAGGCAGGATTCCTAGGTCGAACCCACAACACCCAAACTCTGCAACCCGAAAACCATGCAACCTGCAGCAGCTGAACCCTAAAAATCCCAGATAAACTCAACGCCTAAAGCCCCCCAACCAAAATCGCTATGCGCCCCGAGGTCAGGCGCGATGTTTCTGACGTTTCACAATGCACCTCCGAGCGAAGTGGCCGACAAAATGCTACACGGCATGCTTGACAGCGCCAGTGATATACGACCGCTGCGGTGGTGTGGGTGGTTAACTTTAGAGTTTATTTTGCCAGAGTTCTGGCAGGGCTCTGCAATAATTTTGCTACGTGCTGGTCAAGGGTTGAGAGGTGGGAGTTTAGGCAAAAGGGATGCGCAGACATCAGGGCCTGCCATGCAAGACGTAGGTTTCACATTCAGGGTTTCTGTTGGTCGTTGCCAGTTGCATTGTTCTATTCGGGCTTAACTGACAAGCCACTAGTACTGCGTAGGCTCGCTGTAGCCCATGTATCTATGTACAGAGTGCCAAGTAGTCCTTAAAGACTCAGCCTCGGTGTCCAGATCCCATAAGGTCTATTCCACCTTTCACCACCCAAAATACACTAAATCCTAAACTATGGGACGAGGCTTTTCACCTCGTCGAAGTCGGGAGTGGCAGAGTCTGGGGCGTGGGCCAAGGGGTGCTGGGATTGACTGCATATGGTTTTTTTTCTGAGTCTGGTGGGTTGCCCGGTTACCCACTACCTGCGGCTGGAAAGCATTTACAAACTTTTTGTTGTGAGAGTCCTTGCTGGTGTCCCAACTTTTGAAGCGCAAACCTTCGACCCCGCCCAAAGGTGGCCCGAACTTTGCAGTAACCTCAAACTCAGCTCCCCAAGCCCTAAGTTGCAATTTGGGTGGCCAGAGATAGTCGAACCAGCAAGGATCTTCCACAGCTTCGCGCGTCCTTGCATCAGGGTCAGAACAGTGACTTCGATTGCACTTTGGGGCTTTTGCAGCCCTGCGACGTTCCGCCACGCCGCCCCGGTTTGGGGTCGAAAAGTCACGCTCCGGATGTAAACTTGAGATACTACAGAGGCCTGCGCGATTAGCCAGACTATCCCATCATGGTCATGGTCCATATAGACGTAAACTTCAATATGACTGAACACTTTTTGCTGACCCCTGTGCGTTGCCCCGACGACGGTTTAGCTTTCAGGTCCAGGCTTCTTTTCTAAGGCATTCAAAGGTTGGCGGCTGCCGAGGCCCCTTCGTGGTGGTCGTAGGTCGTAGGGTTGACTGCAATTCCTGAAGCCCTCGAAATAGTGATGACGGCAATACGAATGATTTGCTTGAAATTTCACAGCGCGAAAAACACCTCTATGGCAAACCATTTTTGGACATGTCATCTGAACTAAGCCCTCTGGCATCGATTTGGAAAACCTTCGGAAGCAGTTCGACGGAGTGCTGGGGCGGGAGATCACTTTGGCATCAGATGGGGGGTTGTTCTCAACCAGGCTTCCCGGAGTTAAGTCCCACATGAAAGCGACGCTTTCATATACTTAGCTACATTTCTATTATCCTAAATCCATGTAGTCCATGTATCTATCTGTTGGGCCCTTTGGAACCTCTAGGGCAAGCTCAAAGTCCCAGCAGCATCCAAACGCCCTAAGCCCGAAGCCTCAGCTTGACATGGACCGTACAGACTTCCCCGAGGAAGCCTACTTTTGAACAACCGCCAGATGCGGGCACGCGCTTGTTCAACCATCCTGCGAATTGAACCCCAGGGTTGTCGGAGAATCGCCCTTAGCCCTTAACCGCCAGCACCGGAAGCTCCTTGCTCCCTGAGCCCCCGCAAGCTTGTCCCAACACCGCCTCGACGCGGAGTGTGGGCTAGGCTCTTAGGACTGAGGGTTATGCCGCCTTTCGGGTTTGGGCTAGCTTAAGATGTTGAGGTTTAAGGTTTAGGACCAATCAGATAGTTTCAAGATTGCTACAGAGGCAAAGGTTCCAAACTACTTGTTGCGCTTCGCTTGTAGGGTCTTTGGGGTTGTAAGGTTCGGATGTACCGCTGAAGCCGATCTGGCAGAGAAAGGATTGCAGCTTTGGAGTTGAGACCACAGCACCCAACCCTGAAGCCTCCATCCCGCATGGACCGCAAGGCATGGAACCCTGTAAGAGTTGCCGTTCGGCGGTTCCTCCTAATCCTTGAAGGGGCCTCTGAGCGCACAAGCACGTATTCCCTCATACAGGGGTATTACCACCGCACGTTTTTAGGTTCAGGGACACCCATGTGTAGGTTTTTTTAACAGCCTGTATACGGAAATCATAACAAGGAGCCCGAAACAGTCGACTTTTCAGGGTTCAGGTCTCCCTTGCACCGACACGATCGAACCCTGGGGTTCATTCGCTCACCTGTTTCAGAGGCTTTGCGCCCACTTGATCTGCAGGATGCTGCAAACTCGTAGACGCTGTGGGGCCTACCGATTTAGTTTTGTTTGAGATTTAGACTATTAACAGAGTTTGAGAAGATGAGCCGGAAGTTCAAGAACACCCGTCAGGTTGCTCTTTACGAATGTTTGGGCTTCGAGGTTTCGGGCTGAGGGTTTAGGCTTCCGGGGCTTGAGTGTTTCCGGGATTAGGGTTCAGGGTTTCGAAGATTCGGGGTACATGGGCAGAATGCCTTGCAAGCTGTGTAGCGCCCCAAATGCGAAAGCCAAGGCAAAGAAGCTTAGGGCTCGAACTTAGACTTCGAGGACGGCGCCTTTCGTCTACGCAATCCCGGGCTTCCTGTAATGATTTTGCCGCCACCCCAAGCAGAAGCACACCGCGGACGCTGCAAGCCATGCCTCTATGATAGCCCAACGAAGTCGTTCTTACAAAAGGCCAAACCTTTAAATTAAGTGACAAGGCCAAACCTGCAACGCCTTCAGCACTTGTTTAAAGCCCGATGCATGCACAGGATCAGCGTTAAGCATTTCCAGTTCCCAGATGCCGCCGCAAACATGAAAAGCTCAGTCTAACCACAAGCACTAAACCCCTGCAAGTCTTGCGGGTGGCGGCAGGTTTCGGGCTGCATTTGCCTCCCGCCCGTAGTCCGGGTGCATAGGGACCCTGGGCCCATGTGGAGCTTAATATAAACTGCGTACAGTTTGTTGCTCATGAACTTTGTTTCTTTTCTTCCGAAGTCTGTCATGGACTGCAGGAGCCCATCCATGCTCCTAGCCCAGAGAAATAAAAGAGATAAAAGAGAGATCAGCTCAACAATTCCCTCCTCAGAGAAACTGCGCGTGCTCCGCCAGCGTGTCCTGACAGGTGGAGTGTTTTGGACCTCTGATAGGAGTCTAGTTTCAGAGTTGAGATTTCAGCCTCTTCACTTGAATAGATTAGTTTAAAATGTTTAAGCTTTAGGCGTGAGTGTATGGATAAATGTATGATCACTTCCAGAGTTGCTGATTTAGGTAGTTCTGCTTTTGCTGTTCCCGCTGCCTTTCAAACTAGACACCCGGAAGCTCCCTCCTTCAGCCCTTAACCCTAAAGCATTCCAGGCAAAAGCATTCGCCCAGACCCTGAATCCCGGGATGCTCGAAGGGCTTAGAGGTCCAGGATTGAGGGTTTCAGGCAAGCCGTAAAACACTGGTGTAATTTACGTTTTTTTGGTATTGCAACCCGAATCAGATGGGCATAAAGCTCCCAACCCTTGCACACAGCGCCAAGCCCTAGATCCTCTGCACAGGGAAAAAGCCTACCCGAAACCCCAAGCCCTAAAATTACTTGCGCCTCAGAGGGAGGTTGCAGGACAACTGGCATCCCGCCGGAGCAGCTCTGAGCACTTTCAGCAGATGTCGCTCGGACATCCTCCATGCAGCGGTCGTTTCGGGATGTGGTTTAGGGTTTTAGCCGCTCATGATTCAGGGTTGATGGTTCTGCCTAGATTCTAGATCCCCTAAGCACAGAGCATCTACATGCTTCCATGCCCTTAGGGTCCCAGGTCTGCGAGTTGCTCTAACCTAGACCTTGCATCGGAGTATCCTATCCCGTCTTTCAGTTCCTTTAGAATGGTAAGTTTCAGGTTCCAGGAGTTCAAGCTTACTGGAGAGATAATGCGGCTGTACCTGCTTTCAGGCGTGTGAGGCCGAGGGAGTCAGCAAAACAGCGGCTGAGCAATGTCGTTCTGCAGCAGTGCCGCCAAAACGAAGCATTGAGAGCACGGGTTTTGTGGCTGGAGGTGCGGCGTTTAGAGTACATGCTCAGATCTAAGTTGCATGCCACTTCGAACCATTGGTTTTTGTCACCGAACGGTGCTGCTGGAATGGTTCTGGGGTGTGTAGGGCTTGGACTGCTAGGTGCTCGTGTGCTATTTGCGAGTCTCTGCTGGCTCAAAGATTTTAAGTTCTCTTCCTCGAGTACGTCGGCCCTCCTTGGTTCAGTAGAGGTACAAGTAGGAGGAGAAGTATAAGTAGCAGTAGTCGAGTAGTAGTAGTAGTAGTAGTAGTAGTAGTAGTAGTAGTAGTAGTGGTAGTGGTCGTGGAGGTAGTGGTAGTGGTAGTGGTAGTGGTAGTGGTAGTGGTAGTGGTAGTGGTAGTGGTAGTGCTAGTGCTAGTGCTAGTGCTAGTGCTAGTGCTAGTGCTAGTGCTAGTGGTAGTGGTAGTGGTAGTGGTAGTGGTAGTGGTAGTGGTAGTGGTAGTGGTAGTGGTAGTGGTAGTGGTAGTGGTA
>CAJNDV010034238.1:13664-30948 GCA_905221635.1 Symbiodinium sp. CCMP2456 | reverse complement strand
CATAGGTTGGTACAGAATATTTTTTTGAAATCGTGATCTTGAGCCCGAAATCATCTAAGGTATAGGGTTTAGGGTTTAGGGTTTAGGGGTTTAGGGTTTAGAGTTTAGGGTTGGGGGTTTAGGGTTTAGGGATCTTGCTGAATATAGGAGCCTTAATAATTTGAATAAGGTTTTGGGGGGCTCCTTTAAAGGGTTAAGTATAGTGGCCTCGATAATTAGAATAGATTTGGGGGTTCCTTTTAAGGGTTCTTTTTAGGGGGTACGAAACAGGCTACTATAAGGCTTAATGATCAGAATAAGGTTTTGGGGCTTAAAGTTTAGGATTTAGGGTTTAGCTTAATCTAGGGGCCTTAATAGTTGGAATAGGGTTTCATAGGGTTCCTTTTAAGAGTTCCTTTGAGGGGTACTATAAGGGCTACTGTAAGGGTTTAGGGTATAGGGGCCTGAATAATTAGAATAGGGTTTTGGGGCCCAGTATACTATAAGGACAATAAGGAGCCCCAAAACACTATTCTAATTATTAAGGCCCCCAATATTACAGGGCGTTGGGGCTTTTATTGGTTTGGGTTTTGGGGGTGTAGGGGTTTGGGGGTTTAGGGTTTAGGGCTGAGGGGTTTAATTTAAGGTTGAGATTTAAAAGTTTAGTCTTGAGGCTTCTTTCGGCTCCACCTTAGGGTGTCGAGTTTAGGGCTTAGCTACTATTTATAGACTCTACAGACCCCAAACTAGGTACTATCTGTGTACTTGGAGTCTTAAGGTAAAAGCTCAAGCAGTAAAGCAAACCCTGAAATTAAACCCGAAATCACAAACCCAATATTCGACTGATGACCAGAAAAGAGCAGCCGAGTGAAGTTCAAGAATTGTACAGGACCGTTACACAACCTTGTAACCTTATGAAGCCGTTATGACGCATGAAGAACAACCCAACCCAATCCCATCCCCCCGAAGGACGACGCAGACCATGCAGATGGTCAAACTGCAGAAGTGGACCCTTGCACCTGCAGTTAGTGCTAAGGGTCCAAGCCTAACCCCCAGTTCATCAACTCTGCCTATGGCTCCTTTTAGTTGCTCAGTATCTGATGCAAACCAATACGTGGGTTCACCAAAACAAGCAATTGCAATGGAGTCAATGCAGCTCTCTAGCTTACACCCCAAAACCCTTAGTCCCCAAAGCCGTGCAGCCTCGGCACGACACCCCAAACACTCCAGATCGCACGCTGTTCCGTGGCCACAGCCCAGGACTATTATGCCATAGTCGACTTTGAGTGCACCTGCGACAAGAGGAGCACGGAGAGGACTGCCCAAGTTGATGTAGAAGCAAATTAGGGTCAGTAGACCCTAAACCCTAAACCCTAAACCAGAAACCCCAAGCCGTGGGGCGAATCGACCCCTACACTGCTGTCTTGGGCTGGTGAGACATGAGGGTTTAGGGTTTAGGGTTTAGGGGTTTAGGGTTTAGGGTTTAGGGTTTAGGTGGTTTTTATGAAGATAGGACATGACGGAGGGTCTCTTGTCGTTGTCGCCCCTGTGTGCAACGAGCCGAAAGGTACCAGAAACCCCGACTGTAACCCCTAAACCTGAAACCCTAAAGCCTAAACCTTAAACCCGAAACCTTAAATTCCTAGACCGTAAGCCATAGTAAACCTTAAACCCCTAAGCCCTAAACCCGAAACCCCGGAGCCCTAAACCCGAAACCCTAAACCAGGAGTCATACCCCCCCGGGCTCCTCACTGGACACTCCATTCCTCTGCTTGCAGGTTCATGGGTAGTTATAACTGGGGGGATTATTATAAGTCCCCTAACATGGGTTATAGTATAAATATAGCAACCCTACTTAGTTATAAGTGGGGGATTATTATAAGTCCTCTAACATGGGTTATAACTATAGCTACCCTACTTAGAACCCCACTTGTGACTACCCATGAACCTCCAAGTGCTCGCAGCATGAACTAGCTGACTAAGGTCGTCCCAAGCTCAGGGAAAAGGGATTAGGGTTTAGGGTTTGGGGCTCAGGGGAAAACAGGGTTTAGGGTTAGCGTTTAGGGTCTTGGGTTTAGGCTCTTTTCCGCGTTTGTTTGCTTAGGATTTAGGGTTCAAGGTTTGGTGCAGTTTGCAGGATTGACCCTGACACAAAGCGATAATCTGCTGCTTTCTGAGAGCTGCGCAGCCTTCCTGCCCTAAACCCTAAATCCTAAACCTGCGCCTCGCAGGAAATACAGGCATGAGATCATCGAGTTCCCGGTCGTCTTTGTGAACGCAGAAACACTGGAAGCCGATGCGGGGGTTTAGGGTTTAGGGTTTAGACTTTTTGGATTCAGAGTCTTCAGGGTAGGGTTTAGGGGTTTAGGGTTTAGGGCCTTTTTTTGTGGTCCGTTCTAGGTTGCCCCCACGGGGCTCCTATTTTGGTACTATGAAGGCATAGGTACAAGTTTTGGGTCTGTGGTGTGCAATTGAGGGCTGTACGGTATTTCAGTGTTTAATATAGGTTGTTTATGGCGCTATTTGAGGTATCTATTGTGCTATTGTGCTTTCACTCAGTTTTATGGGGTCCTGAGCTATCATGCAAACTCCCAACGTCTAACTCCTACTTACATTACAGGGGATGACAATCATAAGAATAATGATAAGGATTCTAGCGCTGCGACTTGTAAAGACATGGAGGTTTACAAGCAGAGGTCTGCATTCGCTGTGGTTGGGCTTTGGGTTTGGAAGATGCCTCGGATGATTCTTTCGCACTTATGGTTTTCTTGATGTCTAGGGTGTAGGTCTAACGGAAGATCGCAGGACAACTTCGGAGTTGGCAGTATTCCTGCAGGGCATCGCAACTCCCCAGCCCACAATCCTAGATAATTGGAGTATTGGGGCCGAAGCAGCAATAGGAAGCAAGGGTATCAATCAGGAGCAACTGGCTTCAGGGTGTGGGGTCTGGGATTGAGGACCTGCGAACGTGCAGCAGCTGTCCCTAAGAGGACAACCAAAGCAAAGAGTGGCGGCGTCAACCTTCAACAACAATCCAGGGACCCTAAATGGCAAAGCCTACGCTCCAAACCTTCATACCGCTGACTGTGGTGCAGGTGGAATTCGAGTTCCATCGCTACGTGCGTCCTACAGAGAAGCCACTTCTCTCGGACCCCCCGCGGGGTGTGCATTGGTGGCTTTACCTATTCAAACTGAGTTTTGTTTTGCTAAGACTCCAAGGGTTTAGGGTTCAGGTTTTCGTCCAAACAGGATTGTTGTATTCGTTCTAAGGTGTCGCTTGAGTTGCAGCCTTCCCGAGGGCTACAGTTACCTAAATGATGGGCTACTAGGTTACATAGTACCATACTGGGATTGGACTTACCAAGAACATCTCCCCATCGGCCTGTATGCCCTAAACCCTAAGCCCTAGACCCCAAATCCAAAACCCTTTGGAAAAGCCCCGAACCTTTCTCCAAGTTTACATTACCCTGCGACTCAGGTAGTTTAAGCCCAGGGAATGTCTAGTGAGTCTAGTCTAGTGGTCTTAGACGGGCCACAACTTTATTTCCCAGATGGTCCAAAGATACTAAATTATGGAATTAGACCCCCAAAAGACCAGTGTAATCATGGTTTTGGAGACCCTAAACCCCTAAACCCCAAACCCCAAACCCCAAACCCCTAACCCCTAAACCCCTAAACCCTAAAACCCTTAACCATAATTCCATAATTGTAGTGTGTCTGGGCCCTCTTCGTTTGGGCAGGATTTTGGGCTCCGAGTTTCGCAGCGCAAACTTGCAGCTTAGGGTTTTATGGTTTAGGGTTTAGGGCTTTAGGGTTTTAGGGTTTGACTCGGCTTGAGGGTTTTAGGGTTTAGCGTTTTAGGCTTTAGGGTTTCCAAAGTCATGTTCATCAATCAATCAATCAACTATGACCTGAGGTTCCAGAGACAGTTTTGCCGACAGGGCCCGAAACGCCCGAAGCCCCCAAATACAAAACGTCCAAGTCCCGACTCCAACAATGGTAGAATATACATCCCGAAACCCCATTCTAATAGCCCCTATTCTAGCTTCTACTTTAGCACAGTGCTGCCTCCAGAAGCCAAAGTAGAGGCACGTTGAAAAACAGTCCCAAAATTATAAGGTTTAGGGTTTGGGGCCGTGTAGGGCCGTTTAGGGCCGTTTAGGGTCTAGGGTTTACAGGGCCCTACCCCGACGACCTCGAGGCCTAGAGCAATAAAGCCTTAAATCCAACCCCCAACCCTGAACCCGCCTTCTGCGCAACATTGCCAAACTCTAGGGTTTAGGGTTTAATATAGAAGGCTGAACAATTACCAATATTATTCCTTATGGTTCCTTAATATAGCTTTACTATAAAGGGGGCCAAAAACCCTGTTCTAATTATTTAGACCCCTACATTAGGGTCTAGCGTCTAATTAAGTCTAGGACATTTTCAGGTGAGTAGTTACCGTTACAGGAGCCTTATAGAAGGTCTATATACCTTATAGAAGCCCTAAATACCCCAAACTCCCCACCTGTAGTTTCCTTTTATTGAGGTGATGCTCCAGGGTTCCGGCCCACTTCGGCCAGGACTTCTGCAGGGAGCTCACGGGCATTCAGCAGGAGTGGGTGGAGGAGGCCCGGCCCCCCCAGCGAGCGTGACTTCGGGGTTAGGGTTGAGGGTTTGGGGTTTGGGGTTTGGGGTTAGGGGTTTAGGGGTTTGGGGTTTAGGGTTTAGGTTTGCGGGGAGGGGGGGGAGCGGTTAGGCAGAGGTTTAGGGCTTCATGGGTTCTAGGGTCTAGGTCCTACTTAGGTGTTAGGGTTAGGGCTCGAGGGTCCCGTAAGTAGAAAGGGTCTATCATAAAGTAGAACCCTAAACCCTAAATTCCCTAAACCCTAAACAGTAGACTCCCTAAACCCCAAACCCTAAACCCTAAGCCCTAACGTATAGGTAGAATTCGCTCAAGCCCTGCCTGTTGAGGCCCTTATGTCACCCTACTGCCCTGCTCTCAGGGCTCAGAGTTGCTGAGGTTTTGGGCATCAGGAGCTATAACTTTACAGGGTCCTTGTTAGCTACACTGTTACATTTTTTGTTATTATAAAACCCAATATGGGTTTAAGATGTTCATTCTAAATATAGCCTCAACAAAGAAATAGTTTAAGTTTTGGGACATCGGGATTAAAGGATCAGGGCCTAGGCCACAAGAAAGAGGAGTTAGGGTTGAGGTTACTATATTAAGCCTAGTTACCAATATTATTACTTACGGCTCGGTTTAGGGTTTAGGGCTCCTTATTATATATATGTATACCATGAAGGAGCCCAAAACCTTAGTCTAATTATTACGACCCCTACTGTATAGGTTTCTGGCATTTGGGTTCAGCACTGGCGCTTAGGCTTACAAGCTCGATCGGATGTCCTAGACCCCGCAACTACCTTCAAATATGCCCTAAATACCCACTTTTAAGGACCATAAGGGCTCTATGAAAGGGTACTTGGGGGGTCCTGGGTATCTTTTGGGGTTTAACGTAGGCCCATGTTACTTTGGGGGTTCCTTTCTATAATTCTGGTATAATGGGCCCCAAACCCCTATTCTAATTATGAAGGCCCCTACATTATCTTTTGGGTTTAGTGTTTAGGTCTAGGACATTTTCAGGTGGGTAGTTACCGTTATAGGAGCCTTATAGAAGGTCTATATACCTTATAGAAGCCCTAAATACCACAAACTCCCCACCTGTAGTTTCCTTCAATTAAGAGTCTGTGCGCAGGGCCGATCATGGGAAATGCGTTGGGGTTGCAGGAGAGGAGTTGGCAGGGTTCGAGGTCCAGCGTTGGTAGGGTTAAGGGTTTCTAGGGTTTAGTTTAGGGTTTGGGATTTATAGGGTTGGCTTCTAGGGTTTAGGGTTTAAGGTTTAGGATTCAGGGCTTTGGGGTTAGGGTTTGGGGTTAAGAGTTTAGGGTTTAGGATTTTCGGGTGTAGGGTGTAAAGTTACACAGACGACCTTTCTCACAGCTAACTCTACGTGACATGAGCCAGTGCAGCCTCCGTCCCACAATCTTCAAGCGAGACTCTAGACCCGTAATATAGGGGATTTAATAATTAGAACAGGGTTTGGTATATTATACGATAGTTATAAGAAGGAACCTCCAAAACCTCATTCTAATGATAAATTAAGGCCCCTACATTGAGCACCCCAGGCTGACACCCTCGATGTAGTGCTCAGAGACTTCTACGACTTTCTGGAGGAGCGCTCTCTGGTACACCGCCCACGCGATCGCCGCCTGACCTGTCGAATCATAGGATCAGTATTAGGGACCCAAAAAGCACACAAGCATAAGCTTTTTGTAGGGATATCCCTACCTTATTGGGCTTCATTATAAGGGGATTTATATGGGATATCCGGATCCTAAGTTTTGCTTATGTGCTTTTTTGGGGCCCTACAGTAGGGTTTAGGGTTTTGAGGTGTGGGGTTTCGGGTCTTGGGGTTGAGGGCTTTAGGCTTTGGGGCGTTAGGGTCTATACCTCATGAACCTAGAGCTTTGGGGTTTCAGGGTGTAGTTTGGGTGGTCTCAGGGTTAGGGTTCAGGGCTTAGGGTTTCGGGTTTTAGGGTTTGGGGTTTAGAGGCTAATCGTCGGCATGGACTCCATTGCCATTGGTGCTTCTATTCTCAATCTTGCTGCTACGGCGATGATGGCGACAATGCTTCCTGGATTATCGTGAACCCAAACCCTGCAATGCAGACCTCAAATCCTTGCACCCCATGCAAAGCTCCCAAAACCCGGGGCAGAGGCATCGGAGCGTAAACATCCCAACTACGATATCAATGCTAAAGCTGCTCCGAGTATGCACATGGGTGGTTGTCGAAATTATGGTCCTTTTTGGGTCCTTATTATAACACGGCACCTATTATTTAGGGTACCCCAAAAGGGACCCTTATTTTGACAACTCCCCACATGGTACCTACTTTGGCATCTTTTTGATTAAACTCTATATTCACATGTCAAGCATAGTACAGTACTTGGGGCTTTGGGGGGCCAATAATTTGCATTGGTTTGATATACATCAGGTGTATGTGGTTCGGGGATTGGTTTTCTGTTTTGACCCTGGGAATTCAATACCCTTTCTATCCTAAACCTGACCTAAACACCCAAAGCCCTTCACCCCAAACCAAGTTTTATGTCCTAGGTCCCAGGTCCTAGGTCCTGCCCAGAAAGGCCCTTACAGAATCCTTATACAGGAAGCCTCCTCAGTTCCAGAACGCACTGATAAAGGGGCTTTAATAGGTATCTACCCCTGTGCTTCCAGCCACCCTAACAAACTAGGGCGTTGCCATTACGACCTAACTTTTTGAGGGCGTTCGGAAATCGTGTTTGAGCCACCGCGTTTTGGCCTCAGCCAAACTCCGTTCCATAGAACAGACACGATTCCCCGAAGACCTCATTTCAACCCGACGATGTTGAAGGGGCTCTGGACTCAAACAACCCGAAAGTGACACGTCCACATTCCAGGCTTTGACCCTGTCTTTATCATGCTTGGCGGCTCTTTCTCACGATTTTGTGGTGCTTCTCACGCTTCTCTCACGGTTCAAAGTGGGGTCGCTGAAGAGTCTATCTGCACTACGGCCGGCCCACTCGAAACCTTCTCACGGTTTCTCACGCTTTGCTCACGCTTTTGCGGTCTCTTTCTCACGGTTTTGCGGGTTCTACGGTGCATGTACATCGGGGTCGTTTCCATTGGTTGGGTGTGGGGTAAATGGGGGGCGTTCAGACTTCTTAGGTGTGGTCAAGGCGTGGGGAAAATTAGAGGCGTTTCCAGAAATTTACCGTTGGCTTGTATTCAAGAGGGCCGGGGGCAATATAGGGTCGCTCCGGGGCGAAACGAGGTGGTTCGCAACCACCCGAAAAACTACGGTCGAGGACGCACAGGGTACACTATTTGTTAGTACAGTTGCACTCCCGAGGGACATGTTCCGCATATGCAAGCATTGCTTCTGACATGCATACCGCCCACGCAGCAGGTGGAGTAGCGCAAGCAGTTCCCAACGCAGCAGGTGGAGTAGCACAAGCAGTTCCCGACGCAGCAGGCAGAGTAGCTCAAGCAGTTCCCGACGCAGACAGAGGAGTAGCACAAGCAGTTCCCGACGCAGCAGGTGGCCACAGGGACGGTCCGCAGGCAATGGACACAGGGGATGGCCCACGACGTGAAGCCGAAGGGGTTGGTCCGAGCCAGGGGCAGCCGAAGAGGCCCCGACTTTTGTTGGATCGTCCTGTCTCGTCCCCTGGCGTAAGCTCTTTGTACCCACCAGGGTTTGCCGGCATCAACGAGATCCATGGCGACGTGCTGCCGGAGGACGAGTCACAATGGGAGCAGTGGATGGAGGGCGTCGAGGCGGTCTTGGACTACGAGCACAAGGCCGCGGAGCCCAGCTGGGATGAGTTTGGCGACAGGCCGCCCGAGCTCAGTGCCGAAGAGCTGGAGCCATAGACCGAGGTGAAGAGGCTGATCCAGATGGGTGCTCTTCGGGCACCGCGAGCTGACGAGGACTACAGCAGCTACTCCAGACTCACTACGAAAATCGTCAGAGATTGGAGGAAGCGGCCAACGTGGGTGAGGAGAAGCAGACTCGTCGCCAGGGAGTTCCGCACCTGGGCTCCCTGGTCAGAGGAGCTATTCGCTCCAGCTTCCTCACTTGGAGTCGTCCACGAGCTCATCGCTGTTGCGTTGGCCAAGGGTCTCGAAGTCGTCACCCTGGACGTGAAGGACGCCTACCTCAACGTCCCCCAGGTTTCCCCGGTCCTGATCTACGTGGACAAGGCGTTGGTGGAGGAAGGAGCAGTTGGAGAGGTGCCGTTCATTTTGGAGCGACTCCTGCCAGGACAGCGCATTGCTGCAGCCGAGTGGTTTCAGTTTGTGAAGGAGATGCTGGTTGAAGGTGGAATGGAGAATTTTCCCAAGGAGCCCACTCTCTTCCGGGCCAAAGGGGAGGAGGACACGGGGATGATTCTCCACGCAGATGATGGCATCCTGGCCTCAACCCGCCAGGCTCGAGAAGCTCTGGTGGGTGTCCTTGCTAAGAAAGTCGAGGTCAAGGTCAGCGACCCGCTTGAGATTGGCCAGGAGATTGAGTTCCTCAAGAGGAGGTACATTCGATGCGAGGACGGTGTCATCATGATGTCGGGCACCAAGCACTTGGAAGGCCTCCTCAACTCCCTGGGGCACGACATCAAGGAGCGAGACGCCCCAGCTGATGGCTCTTTCGTCGAGGAGGACAACAGTGAGGAACTCAACGAGGCCAAGAAGAAGCTCTACCAGGAGTGCGTGGGCAGGCTCTTGTACTTGAGCCACACCCGAGCGGACATCCAGTTCAGCGTCTCGGTGCTGGCGGGAAAGATGGCACGGCCAACGGCCATGGCTTTCAAATGGCTTCTCAGAGTCACTGGCTACTTGAAGCGGGTCCCGGAGATAGGTTTCCTCATCAGGCCCGTCAAGCCAGGCGCCAACTTGGAGCACAGCGGCAGCGGCGAGCTCGAGGCAAGCACCACAGTTGTGCTGGAGTCAGTGACAGACTCCGACTGGGGAGGATGCCGCCGCACACGCCGCAGCAAATCCTCGGCCCACTTTTACTTGGGTGGCTCTTTGATCGCCAGCCATGTGCGCACACAAAAGAGCGTGGCGCTGAGCTCTGGCGAGGCAGAAATTGCCATGGTGGGAGGCGCCGCGGAGATGGTGTTCCTCAAGGATTGCCTGGACTTCATCCTGAAGGGCATGATCATCATCGAGGCCAAGGTCCGCAGTGATTCCTCGGCGGCGCAAGGCATGGCCCAGCGCATTGGCGCAGGCCGCGTCAGGCATCTCGCCTGTGGGGTCATGTGGCTGCAAGCTAGCGTGAAGGAGAAAATCCTGAAGGTTGGACCGATCAGCGGAAGCAAGAATCCCGCTGACCTTGGCACCACAAAAGTTCTCTCGGGGCCCAAGGTCAGACAGCTCATGTTCTACGCGGGCGCCAGGCTCGAGGACAACACCGCCTACGGCAAGGATGAAGCGGAGGAAGCCGAGCACAAGGCAATGATCGACCGGATTGTGACGAGCGGCGTGAAGAAGCCGGCCTTCAAGAATGTCCTCCCGGTCCTCCTGGTTCTCTCGCAGATCGTCAGTTCTGAGGGTGCAGGGTTTGAGGGCTTGGGCTTAAGCGTGGCTATGGCCAGCCTCGAGGATGCGATGTTTGAGGCTAGCTATATGGCCTCGGCAGTTTTGATCAAGGTCGTCATTTTGATGGCCATTCCCTTCGGCATTATGGCCCTCATTTGGCAGATGTGGAAGCGAGCTCTCGCAAAGCTTGAGTCGGAGGCCAAAGTGACAACTCGCGAAGTTGCAGTTCAAGCAAGGATCAGCTCCAGGGAGGAGCAATCATGGGCAGACGAGTACACGGAGCGCGTGAACTACCTCAACGAGCTCCTCTCCGAGGAGCGCCGCAAAATCGATGTGATGGAACGAGCTCTTCGTGAAGCCCGTGAAGAACTGAGAGGGATGAGGGCTCAGGGATCGCAGATGCCGGCCAGGCTCTCCATAGCGGTCAGCCGTGGCACAGTATACCATCGTCCAAGTTGCCATTGTCTTAGCTCTAGTGGGAATGTTAAGTCATTTGCCCCATGCCAGTACTGTTTTCCGAGAGCAACTGGATGACGATGAAGATTTTTCAGGGAAAACCTTCCTCGAGGCGGGGTGTTAGTACAGTTGCACTCCCGAGGGACATGTTCCGCATATGCAAGCATTGCTTCTGACATGCATACCGCAGCCCTCAAATCACGTGGGAAAAGAAGTTCACTACTTTTTGGGGGGGTTCCTCATTATAACTATAGAACAACATACCCCAAAACCCTATTCTAATTATTAAGGCCCTTACACTACAGAGATCGGCAGAGCTGGTGATAGTGTGCCCTTTTAGTCCCTGGTTTGCTAGGGTGGAGTGTTTAGGGTTCAGTGTCTCCCCTTCTTAGTCCCCGGTATGCTGATACAGCAACATACACCAGACGCCGTACTGGAAAATTTATATTTGCCTGAAGGCCTGAACCCCCTAAAAAACCCTGGGTACAAGCCCCTAAGTACCGTAAACCCTTAACCCTAAGCCCCTGTAGGGAACCCCGAAGGGAACTCGTAGATCGTAGATCCGATACTTCTCAACACCCTAAACCCTAAACCTCTAAACCCCTAAACCCAAAACCCTAAACCTTAAACCCTAAACCCTAAACCTTAACCCCCCAAACCCCTAAACCCCTAAACCCCAGATGCTCAAACCTCACAGGCACACCCCAGAGCCGGCGATTCGTGATTTGCACCGATGCTGGGTTGTCTTTTGGGATTTTTTTTTTTAAATTTCCCTTACTATTTTGTAGAGAACCACAATAGTAAATAATTTTCAAACCCTAAACCCTAAACCCTAAACCCTAAACCGAAGGGCTTAAAGGACAACTTAGGATGGGCCCTCGGACGTCCGGCAGTTCTTGGAGCCCGAGACCCGACGTAAAGGCGGGGTTTGTGTCTACTGTGTCTCTTAATGGGCTTGGGGTTTAAGGTTTAGGGTTTAAGGTTTAGGGTTTAAGGTTTAGGGTTTAGGGTTTAAGGTTTAGGCTTTAAGGTTTAGGCTTTAGGGCTTAAGGTTTAGAGTTTAGGGTTGAAGGTTTAGGGTTTAGGGCTTGGGGTTTGCGGTTTATAAGTCGTGACTTTTGAATGGGGGATGGGGTAGCAAGTTGCAAGTCATACTTGTAAGATCTGCATCTCGTCGCACACGACGTGCTTTAAAACATGGTACGTTGACGCCCCCCTAAACCCCAAACCCTAAACCTTAAACCCTAAACCTTAAATCCTAAACTCTCAACCCCTCGACCCTATGCGCTGAGAGGTTTCGGCTTCCGTGGCTGTTGGCACTCCTTCGTCAACGTCCGCCGACAGTTCGCCAACGCCTTTGGCTCCGGCAGGGAATGCAGCCTGCAGGACCCTGGGTTTTAGAGTGTTTAGGGTTTAGGGATTAGGTACCGATTTTATTCCAATGGACTCCGAGGTATCATTATCACTAACCCCCCAGGTACCTACTATATAGGGTACTAGAGCCCCAAAGGCCCTATATAGTGGGTACCCGGAGGGTTAGGGCATGCCGAAACATGCCCCAAAGCCTTATTCCAGTCATTAGGGCCCGTATATTCGGGCTTAGAGAGACTCTGGGGGTTTGTGCCGGGTGTTGCTACTAGGAGCATTCATTCCTTGCACTGTAGGACTTTAGTTGCTTCGGCTTAAACCATTTCTTTAGATATGCATAGAAAGATAGCTTTCCGATGACTCTCAACATCTCAGTCCGGAAGAAGCTTCAAGATATCAACCTACCTGAACCTACCAGAACCTACTTTTTTGTAGGGTCCCTATAAATCCCATATTAGGGTTTATAATAAGAACATAAAAAAAGTGGGTTATGGTAGGTTAAGGTAGTAGTCTAGTATTCTGGGATATTCTGGGATCTGCAAGACGAGAGGGTGACGTGTTATCTTTACAGGGGTGGTCAGAATGGTAAGAGTGGTTTAAGGTTTTTGGGCCCAGGGTTTGCCGTCTTCGCTGCAAGGGACGAGTTTGAAGACTCCCTCGATTTGGACTTCGCTGATTCGCAACAGACGGAAGCTCTCAGAGCAGTGGTACTAGTACTGAGCTCGTGCTAGTAGCACGGTTTTAGGGTTTAGGGTTTAGGGGAGCAGGAGCCGTAATCGTCGTATATTCACAGGAAGCAGAAGAAGGTTCAGCCCAGCGTACTCTTGTTTCCCTCGTTGTGCGACAGCCGATTTTGGCGTGATCTTGACTATCTCCAGACCGAGATGCAGACCGTACGTCTTTGCACGTACCTGAGAAGATATCCCTCCAAAAAGAAGTTTCAACCCTTGCCCTAAACCCTTAACCCTAAACTCCAAACCTTAACATTTGAATTCCACGATTTCCTCAACTCTAAAACCTTAGGGTCCAAGTACCTAATACATCATATACTCCCCCAAATAGTAACCTACATGACTACTATGCGAAACCTAAGTACCTAAGTATCGGGTCCTTTGGACCCTTAGGGAAAGCCTTAGACCCTAAACCCTAAACCCTAGACCCTAAACCCTAAACCCTAGACCCTAGACCCTAAACCTTAAACCCCTAAACCCTAAACCCAAAACCCTAAAACCTTACACCTCGAACCGTTCCAGGAGATGCTCAGTTGCCGTGGCATGTCCTTCGATGGCAGGACCGGAGTCGTCGACCCCAACCCAGGGGTTTAGGGTTTAGGGTTTAGGGTTTAGGGCTCCAAAGTGTGGTTGCAGAGAGCATCCAGGGTTTTGGGCTCATGTTTTTTTTCACTTTTTAGGTTTAGGCTCGGGTTTTAGGTTTTATAGGGCAGGGATATCCAGGTCTACTAGACCATCTCATATTGTGCTGTTTTCGAATGACTGAGTAACTTGTTCGTACATTGGCATCCTGGGCCCGAACCAGCTCTCTGTTGAATAAACTCGGGAAGTCGTTGGTGACGGCGGCGGCGATGGTGTGATCCCGTCGTCGTTGTATATAGCAGTAGAAGGGGTGGTCGTCTAGCAGTAGAAGGGTTGGTCGTCGCCGTTGTCGGAATTTTAGTAGCAAGAGCAGTACCAGGAGGACTAGGGATGGGAGTGGCCTGCAGTACGGTAGTACTTGTAGCACTAGTAGCACGAGAGAGACACTAGTAACGCTAGTAGCACTACATGCTTATAAACTTATAGTGGTAGCAGCAGAGGGAATGGTAGTAGCAGTCTGCAGCAGCCGGCGTCGTAATCGGAGAAGTTTATATAACTGGTAGAAGAGTACTTGTAGCAGCAGGTGACGAACAAGTGAACATGGCAAAAATACATGTCAGATCGAATAGTACTTCTGACAGCACCATCCGCCAAGAACAAAGCTGTACAGGCCTGTCGTGGAACAAGGTACTTTGAACCGATTGTTGTAGCTCAGAAGCCTCATCGTTTGCGGCTACAGGCCTTCCACGATCAGGTTTACACAGAATCAGGGTGTTGACACAACAGCCAAAGCTTTATCAGCTTTTTTTGCAGGATGAGGAGCTGAATCGAAGTCGCGGCATTTTCGAAGCATCTCAACCAATGCCAACAACACCGCAACTCGCAGGCATCTTACCTACGTAACATCAACCTCCATACTTCGTAGTAGCAGTAGCCTTCATCATAATCATGCATATGCCTTGGAAGTATCGTAAACTATTCTACTACACTACATTATCCTACTACACTATTCTTCTTTCTGAAACCTTGTGCCTAAACCCTTGAAAAGGTGAAATTGTTCAATCCTTAAGAAACCCACTTTTCGGGGTCGGAATACTTTATAGTACTGTTGAAACTTCTTTTAGTTCAGGAAAACAATGATTAAACACTATGTCATGGTACCCGCTATAGTCCCCAAAGCTTGCAGCGCACAGGCCCCACTGTGGCCTTCACGACAGCCGCAACATTGCCCGCCTCGTCGTGGATTTGCTGCGTGAGGGCTCTTTGGTGCCGACATGAGAGTTTGTGGTGCTAGGGTTTAGGGTTTAGGGCCGAACAAAACGTCATGAGTCATCACAACTGTCTGATTCTGGCAATGCCCTCATTCAGTCAAGCTAGTCCCTTATAGAGCCCTGACAGGAACCTTGAACCCTTACGAAACACTTACTAAAGTCTTCAAGGTAATATAGGGGCCTAAATCATTACCTGTATTATTTTGGGAGTTCCTCATTACACTCATAGTACAAGGGCCCCAAACCCCTCTTCTAATTATTAAGGCCCCTATAGTACTAAACCCTAATCCCTGAACCCTGAACCCTGAACTCTAAACCCTGAACCCTAAACCCTGAACCCTAAACCCTAAACCCTGTACCCTAAACCCTAAACCCTAAACCGTAGCCTAAGCCCTAAACCCTAAACCCTAAGCCCTAAACCTAAACCCAAAGCCTCTCGGACCTTTGAGTCCCTACAAAAAGCTCGACCTCGCAGCCAAATCTCTCGAGGTCATCCGTTGATGCCGACTTCCATTGCTGAGCCCCGCCGCAATGGGAGAAGGCATCCTTCGACGGTCGTAAGCCCCCTTTTACTGGTGCTTAAGGGGCAGTGAGGAGGGGATTCGTATAGTGGTCCCTATATAATCCTTCCCAATAGTCCTTATCTTCCCTCCTCTACTCTCCCTAAAGCACAGGCAGGGCCCTGAACCAGAAGCCCTAAGCCACGGTTCAGGGTTTAGGGCTGACTACTTTAGGGTTTAGGGCTTCGGGCTGACCGCTTAGTCTTGTGCCAGAGAAGAGTTCCGCTCAGGTCGTCATGGGCCTCGTGTTTACCGGCACGGATCCCTAATCACCTTCCTTGAACAACCATAACCTACTTTTTTTGCAGGTCCTTATTATAAACCCTAACATAGCATTTATATATAAAGTTTATAGGGACCCTACAAAAAGTAGGTTTTGGTAGTTTAAGGTAGTCATCCCTGAAGCAAAGTATCCACACACACGCACACCCCAAGAATGGAATGCTCGGGGGGTCGGAGTATGTTGCAGTAGTATCCGTTGCTGTCCCTGAAGAGCTACATGGGGTCTTTCCCCCAAACCCTAGTCGAATGCTTAAGTCCCCTATGTTACCGACATGAAAACAGTTTCTCAAGCGAACACTTTCGGACTAAGAAGCCGTGTCTGGCGTGCAGAGACGCTGCAGGCTGGTGCTTAACTTTCAAAACACTAGGTGTGAGTTTCAGAAAACAAGGGGTACCTTATTTTGGGGTCCTTATAATAAGGATCCTACTATTTAGGGTACTATATTAGGGTCCCCTATTGCGGAAACCCCCAGGTGCACCACAGTCAAGGCTACTAAGATTTATGGTGGGCTTGGGTCTAGGTTAAGCCGGTTAAGCCTCATAAGCCCGATGACAACGTCGGCTCCGTACTTCATATGATTGCTTGTCCTTATCATCCCTTTGTCACCTGGTGGGATCCTCGCCCCAACTTCATTCAAGCTCTTCTCATGTCCCCACAGCAGAAACAAATTAGCATCCTTTTTCTAGGTCCCAAATATAGTACGGCACCCTTATATAAGGGACCCAAAAGGGACCCTAATTCAGAGAACTTCCCATATGTTGTTTCGACGTTGAGCCTCAAAGCTCAGAGGCCCAAATCCCGACTCTAAGCTCCAAGCCCGAAACCTTAAACCCTGAACCCTAAACCTTGAACCTTAAACCCTAAACCCCTAAACTTTAAACCCTAAACCCTAAACCCGAACCTTAAACCCTAAACCCTAAACCTGAACCCTGAACCCACCACTTTCTTCAACCACAATGACGAGACTTTCGGGTGCGCGGGGTGCCCATGCAGGCCCCGGCGATGACGATACCTGGTGCTCGGATGTGCTCTGCAGGAGGCAAGAGGAAGCACACGTTGGGGCTTTGGGATTCAGGGGGTTGAGGGGTTTAGAAGTTTTAGGGTTTTTGGGTTCAGGGGTTTAGAAGTTTTTGGGTTTTTTGGGCTTAGAAGTTTTAGGTTTTTTTGGGTTTAGGGGTTTAGATGTTCTTAGGGTTTAGGGAGTCAGGTTTCGGGGGGATTAAGACGGTTTAGGGTTTGGGATTTCGGGGTTTGGGATGTAGAGTTTGGGGTTAATGGTCGCTGCTATTAACAGGGCTTCGGGGTTTGCAGTTTCGGATTGACAGGGTGGGAACTGTGGGCTTGAAATTGTCCAGGGTGTATGGCTCAAAGGGGGGTTTAAGGGTTTGGGCTGGTATAGGGTGTTAGGGTTCAGGGTTTAGGGTTTAGGGTTACCTCGATACCCATTACACCCGTAACGCCAAGCTCTAGACCCTAAGCCCTGAATCCCAATCCCCGAAACCCTAAACCTCCAAACCTTAACCTTCTACATGACGCCGCCGCGGGAGAGCTTTGTGCAGACATCTCTCCAAGCCCGCCGTAACCCCAAAAAACCTGCCTTTTCAAGGACTTATAATATGAGGATGTCGGGCAGGCCTTAAACCCTAAACCCTAAACCCTAAACCCTAAACCCTAATCTTCTTGGGCCACAAAGTCCGTATTTCATCCCGAAGGCTAACCTTTTTCCTAGGATACTAGGCAGGTAGGTAATGAAGAACCCCCAAAAAAGGATGCTTCTCCACAGACTCCTCCATCCCTAAACCCTAAGCCCTAAACACCCTAAACACCCTAAACACCCTAAACACCCTAAACACCCTAAACACCCTAAACACCCTAAGCACCCTAAGCCCTAAACCCTAAACACCCTAAGCCCTAAACCCTCAGAGTCCCA
>CAJNDV010034238.1:0-12700 GCA_905221635.1 Symbiodinium sp. CCMP2456 | reverse complement strand
AGGGTGCCGTACTATAGTGAGGACCTAAAAAGGGACCCGAATTTCGGGAACTACCCACAGGGCACAACAGTTGAGCACACCTGATGTCGAGCAGACAGCTAGTGTGGCAAAGATGGTGAAGGCTGCGGTGATGATGTTGATGATGATGATGACAACGATGCTGGGGTATGATGACGATGACGATGATGTAGACGACGGTGCTGATAGCAAGAACCCGAAAGAGACACATCGCGTTGCGTGTGAGTATGCCGCAGCACTACGCTCCGCTACACTACATCACAATAAATAGCATGGCATGGCATGGCATGGCATAACTAACTGTAGACATGAGACCACATTTCATTCCATGACAAGCCATGACATGACAGGACATGACATTACATAACCTATGTACATTACAGTGCGTTGCATTGTATTGTTTTTTCGTTGCACGAGGTAGTGCATTGCATGCACCATTCGATTCATGTTGACATTCACACATGTGTGCTTGCACATGTGCACTTACGCCACATTTACCTCCATGCTCGCACTCACATTAGCTGTCAAAACTCCTTTCTGCTTCAGTCTGTTCAGTGCTCTGCGGCATGGTACATTACAGCACAGCACAGCACAGTACAGTGCAGTACATGCTCGCACGCACGCAAACAAAACACACACAAATGCAAGAACATCTATTTAAATCTATTTATATATGTATATATGTAATATACCTACCTGGTGAACGTATGGCTGGCTTTGCAGTGTCTGTGTGTGTGCGCACACGTCTGCGGAAGATGTCATCATTCGACATGCGTTTCTGCATCGGCGTAGATCGCATGCTGTAGACGCCTCCTTCAAACAAGGACCTAGCATTGAAACCGGCATGCTCGAACCCCCAAACCCCTAAGCCACAAAACCCTAAACCCTAAGCCCTAAACCATCACAAGGATCAGGAAATCGCCTGGCCCCAGTCGCGAAGCTCCGTGGCCAAAAAGTCGGCTGCCTCTTCCAAGAACCACCTTAGGAGTCTTTTGGGGTTTAGGGTTTAGGGTTTAGGGTTTAGGGTTTAGGGTTTAGGATTTCTGCGAAGAATCACTAGTCTGAGGGGTTAGCATGAGGGTTCCTGCAAGGGCGTCTAGGGCCTTCTCATCGAGATCTGGCCATAGGGTCCCTATTGAAACGCATTTAAATCCTACCTGAACCAGCTACCCTAAACCCTAAACCCTAAACCCTAAAACCTCGACCCTGAAAATCCTGCGGAAGAGGGAGCCGCCTTTTGCCTGGATTATCCCATGAGCCTTGCCCCATAGCAACGTTGCAACCTCACCCCCTTCTGCTCCTCCGGGCAGTTGTGTAGCTATAGGGTTTAGGGTTTAGGGTTTAGGGTTTAGGGTTTAGGGTTTAGGGGTTAGGGCTTTACAGGCCCTAATAGGGTGTTATATAGGCAGGTATATAGGGACATGGATATGCAAAGACAATGGAAACTACTACAAGTTCTATGAGTAGGTAACATACCCTAAACACGATACTGCTGTAGTTCACTCTGCAAATTCCGGTCAGCGCCAGCCTCCGAAAGCAGCTTTCGATCTGCAGGTGGCCACTCTCAGCTGCTCGCAGCTAGCAGCTAGCGGTTTACGGCTTAGGGTTTAGGGTTTAATTTTGGGTTTAGGGTTTAGGGTTTAGGGATGGCCGTGGCAATGTTGCAGGTCCTCGTCAGCACGAGCTTCCAAAAGCAGCGCGATTTCCAAGTGGCCTAGGCTGCTTGCACGAGAGCTGTGCGGCCCCTGCAATCCTGCAAGTCCTTGTCAGCACTGGCTTCCAAAAGCAGCCGTGCCATCTCCACGTCGCCATTCGCAGCTGCCAGCATGAGAGATGTGTTGCCCCTGCCATCCCGCTGATCCTTGGCACCAGCTTGCAAAAGGACCCGCGCAATCTCAACGTGGCCTTTTCGAGCCGTGACCACCAGGGCTGTTGGATGGTCAGGATCAGGCAGGTCCTCGCCGTCACCAGCTTCCAAAAGTAGCCGCGCGATCTGCACATGTCCATGTGGAGCTGCGAGCACGAGGGCTGTGAGGAAGACACCGTCGAGATCTTCTTCATTAGGAAGCTCCTTTTGAGCACCAGCTTCCAATAGCAACCGTATAATCTCCACATGGCCATTCTCAGCTGCTAGCATAAGAGCTGTGGCCCTCGCGATCCTGCATGTCCTTGTCAGCGCCAGCTTCCAAAAGCAGCCTGGCGACCTGCAAATTTCCTTGCGTGCAAGAATAGGCAAGCTCTTCGGCAGATTCAAGCCGCCACACGTAAGTGTCAGGGGCTTGCAGCATCGGTTGTAAGTCAATCGAAGCATCGATCCTGCTGGAATTGTCCAAGCTGCTGCCATTGTGCAGCAACTGTTGCATGCACATGGGTAGTTCTCGAATTTAGGGTCCCCTCTTTAGGTCCCCAATATACTACGGCACCCTTCTAAAAAGGACCCTAAAAGGGACCCCAATTTAGAGAACTACCCACATGAAGGTTTCCGAGAATAGGGAACCCTAACATAGTACCCCAGATAATAGGATCCTGATTATAAGGACCCCAAAATAAGGTACCCCCCCATTTTCGGAAACTCCCACATGCCTAAACCCTAAACCCTAAACCCTAAACCCTAAACCCTAAACCGGCTGTCCCATTTGGGAGACCAGGGCCAGGAATTTAGACTGGCCCTAAGCCCTGCCTAATTCAACCCTATAAACCCTAGCTAAATTGGGGTTTAGGGTTTAGGGTTTAGGGTTTAGGGGCCCCAAACGCTAAACCCTGAACCTGAACCCTAAGGGTCCAAGTACCCGAATAGCACGGTTTCAAGGTCCAAAAACCATTCAGAGTATGGATTTTGGGACCTTAAACCTTACTATTTGGGTATTCGGACCCTCTGGAAAATCCTGCTATCTCTCTGCCCACCATAGAACTAGAAAAACCTGGGCCTTGGACGCCCGAGGTTCCTTTTATGGCAAGGAGGTTAGGGCCCTAATGTAGGGGCCTAAATAAGTACCAATATTATTGTGGGGGTTCCTTATCATAATTATAGTATAATGGGCCCCAAAACCCTACTCTAATGATTTAGGCCCTTACCTTAGGCGTATTTTTGTGGAGACCCCTTAGAAGCGGGACCCTTCTTGACCCTACTTATGGGCTCTCTTGAAGGGGACCTTATTGAGAGGGTCCATGTCCCCCAAAGGTCCCCGTCATTTAGGGTTTAGGGTTTAGGGTTTAGGGCCCTAACTCCCAGGATTAAAGCCCTGAATGTTATAAACCCTACACCTATACCTTATAAACCCTATACCTAAACCCTGAACCTTATAGGCCCTAAACCTAAGCCCTAAACGTTATAAGCCCTAAGCCTCCTAAACCCACAACCCTCAACCTCACAAGCCCTAATACTTACTCCTCGGCTCGGGGCTGAGATGATAAGCCCAAGTATGGTAACTACAACCCGACGGGTGTAGGGTTTAGGGTACAGCCCCTAAGGGCCCAAGTGCCCACATAGTAGGGTTTCAAGGTCCAAAAACCATTCAGAGTATGGATTTTGGGACCTAAAACCTTGCTATTTGGGTCCTCGGACCCTCTGGGAGCGATCATTGTAATGGTGGTTGCAGCAGCAGCAGGAGGAGGAGTCGTCGTTGCAGTCGTAGTCGTAGCGTAGTGGTAGTCTTTCGTAGACGTAGCCGCAGCAACTGCCGTACTAGCAGCAGGAGCAGTAGCGGTAGGAGTAGGAGTAGACATGATAGAGAAATTCGAAGCGGGAGAAATAGTTGAAATGACAGCAGCAACGGATAAGAGTTGAAGCCCCCAATCCCAGACGCTGCAACGAAATAAGAAGTTTAACCCCCATAAACCCTTCCAGAAATCGTTCCTACTCCCTAAACTCTAAAATCCAAAACCCAAAAAATCAAGCACATAAAACTCAAATCAACAAACCATGACATACCCCAAGGGCCCAAGTGCCCAAATGGTAGGGTTCCAAGGTCCAAAAACCACTCAGAGTATGGCTTTTGGGACCTAAAACCTTACTATTTGAGTACTCGGCCTCTGGGATAGGTGAACCTGACGGGACTCGAGCCGGGCTGGTCAGAAGTTGGTGCATCGGCCATCAACAAGCTGGAGTTCGGCGCAAGCCCGAGCTTTTGAAGATTTCTAAGACCCTAAACCCTAAACCCTAAAACCCCAGACCCTAGACCCTAGACCCGAAAACCCTAGACCATACACCCTAAACCCTAAACCCGAAAACCCTAGACCCTAAACCCTAAACCGTGGGTCTAGGGTTTTGTAGTCGACGGTGTTGGGGTGCAGGGTCGAGGGATTCGGGGTTAGGGTTTTAGCTTTCCTAGGGCTCTATACGCACCATTTCGGACCCAAACCTAAACCCTAAACCCTAAATCCCAAACCCCTAAACCCTAAACCCTAAACCCTAAACCCTAAGCAAAAATCATGCCGTGTCAGGCTGACTGGTTACGGTTTGTATACGGGCGTGATTCGGGTTTAGACGGGTTTTGTGAGCAGGGATGAACGAGACAGGATCTGCTTGGGAAGCCTCGATGCTATTTTTCACAACATCATACCATACTGGGTTGTCTTTTGGGATCTTTTATAATTTCCCTTACTATTTTGTAGAGAACCATAATAGTAAACAATTTCAAAGGGCTTAAAGGACAACTTAGCATAACCCAGTGGAATATGAACAAGTAAACCATGGGCAGATACTGTATTCCAGGTGGTGATTTGGCATACAAGATCTTGGCTCGTAAGGTTTGAGTTTACCTATGCTTACATAAAAGATGGTCAGGCCTTACAGAGGTTCCTTGCTTTCCGCGGTCGGGATGCATACCGAGGTTCAGGCGTCAGGGGTGGGTGAGCCCATTTTGTCTTTAGCGATGTTGAGCTAGACCTCTAGAGTGCAGCGTTTCAGTCCTGCTAAATTGTATGCAGTAGGCGTAATGTAGGGACCTTTATAAATTTGAATAGGGTTTTAGGGGCTCCTTATTATAATTATAGTATAAGAGACCCCTATAGTAAGCACATGGCCGCTGTCAGTCCTGGCAAGAAGGCCGGTTGGAAGTGCAAGTTTCGGGCTGGCTAGCGGAGCATCTGATCGCGCGCCTCACTTTTTGAAACTCACCACTAAACCCTAAACCCTAAACCCTAAACCCTAAACCCTAAACCCTAAACCTTAAACCGAAACCCCTAAACTCGTTCAAGGCTGAAGCTGAAGGCTGCACGACTTGCCCGGGAAAACGCTGAGGCTCCACCGCAGCAAGCCCAAAGGAGCACTCCGGCCTCACTCAAGAAGCCGCCGGCCGCTGCACTTGAAACTCGGGGCCTTAGGCGGCACCCTCCGGGTTGGCGTCGCCTCCACTTGGGGGCTGAGTAATAAGGGTTTAGGGTTTAGGGTTTAGGGGTTTAGGGTTTAGGGTTTAGGGTTTAGGGTTTAGGGTTTAGGGTTTAGGGGCTGAGTAATAGGTAACCTTTAACCTGTTGGGCCCGATATAATCCTATTCTAGTTCAAAGGGTTTACCTTAAACCCTAAACCCTAAACCCTAAACCCTAAACCCTAAACCCTAAACCCAAACCCAACTCAGCCCCCAAGTCCACGGCCTCCAGCCTCTGCTCCACCTCTGCTGCAGCCGTGGCGGATCCGGCAAAAGTGACTTCTTCCCGACAAACCCGGCATCAACAAGGGGCCTTAATACTTAGAATAGCTATATTATTTTTTGGGGGGGTTCCTTATTATAACTATACTAGATAGTATATCCGAAAACCCTGTTCTAGTTATTTCATTCAGGTCCCTACATTACTCATGTAGCATATACTTTGGCCTTAAAGTAGCCACTATTAGCCACTAGTCCCTACATACTCACGCTGGGGCCCACATGGGTAGTTCTCTAAATTAGGGTCCCTTTCTGGGTCCCCAATATAGTTTAGGGTTTAGGGTTTAGGGTTTAGGTCCCTTTCTGGGTCCCCAATATAGTACGGCACCCTTATAAAAAGGACCCCAAGAGGGACCCTAATTTAGAGAACTACCCACAAGGGCCCTCAGGGGCAGCAGACGAACACAAGCACTCCGGTCCGCTCCCGACTTTCGGCTTCGGGTCCTCGAAGCCTAGCTGATACCTGGCCCATGTCCGAGGGGCTGTTCCATTAGGGTTTAGGGTTTTAGGATTTAAGGGATTAGGGTTTAGAGCCGTTTAGGGTTATAAGGATTAAATAATTAGGGTTTTAGGGTTTTAGGGATTAGGGTTTAGGGCCGTTTAGGGTTTTAGATGCCCCCCCCCTATCAATAGGAATCTGGGGGGGGTAGGTAGTTAGGTCCCCGCCTATTTCGTGGACTGTCAGCAGCCTATTTCGGAGAGGGTGGGGGGGGGGGGGTGTACAAAAATCGGCCGCGGAGGAGTGTTTTGGGGGGTCCATCTAGGTTCCCGCAGAATTGGGAAATTGGAGGAAGTCGGGTTGTCAGGCCTAGTATCCGTCCGAAGTGAATCTAACGAAACAGCTTCAAAAATAGTGCTAAAGCTGCTAAAGCCTACCCGCACCTTCCAAACTTCTACCTTCCCGAAATCCGAAACTACGCCTCGAGACCCCTGTCGCACTAAAATCCCTTTTTGACCGGTCTCCAAAGGCACCGGACCTTTGTGTCTCCAAATCCTCGTGCAGCGCAGAACTGCTTTCCTGAAGACAGGACACGATAGTCTCAGAAAATTGATGTTTGGCCGCTGCAGGGGCAAGTGCCCGGGGGCTTGGAGGGGCTGTGCATGCCATCATGCATCATCATGCACAGCAAGTCACACCATCGGAGTTTCGTCACGACATCCCGGTCGCTAGGACAACTAGGAGACATTAGAGAAGCTTGTCTTATTTTCTCGTCATGACGTGGTCCATTGTGTTTATCGTTCCTATGGCGGTGGCCGCCAGGATTGCACCACCGGCCAGTGTTGGCGCATTAGAGAGAAGCTTGTTTTATTTTCTCGTCATGACGTGGTCCATTGTTTATCGCTCCTATGGCGGTGGCCGCCAGGATTGCACCACCGGCCAGTGTTATGCAAAATATAGGCGGATACTGGGGGGTGACTGAGTCTCCCCCTACTGCTTTCCTATATGAAGGACACACACCGAGACCCCCCCTACTGCTTTCCTATATGAAGGACACACACCGAGACCTGCCTCGCTGCCTAATTTCGGGACTGTGGGTTGTCCAAAAACAGCTAAAAGCTCCACTGAGCAGGGGCTCCGGGTCTGGGACACGTGCCTGCTCTTCCGACTTGACCGAAACCGCAGCTTCCGGGATTCTGGCAGGCGCCACCTGGGAAATAGGAGGAGGATGGGGGGGGTCACTGAGTGTCGCCTTACAACTGGTCTATATAATACCCAGCCAGAGAAGCCTGCTCCGCAGCCTATATTGTGGGCCCCGACGTTTCCCCACTCCGAGCCCGATGTGACCCGATCCAAACATGCAAATATAGGCGGATACTGGGGGGGGGTGACTGAGTCTCCCCCTACTACTTTCCTATATGAAGGACACACACGACTGTGGGTTGTCCAAACACAGCTATAAGCTCCACTGAGCAGGGGCTCCGGGTCTGGGACACGTGCCTGCTCTTCCGACTTGAGCGGCACCGCAGCTTCCGGGATTCCGGCAGGCACCACCTAGCACAACTCGTCCACTTCGCCAGCACTGGTGATGCCGGCGGCGCATTTTCACAGCACCAGAACGGCCTGACGGGGTTTGTCGAGCCGAAGTGTAGTGCACCCACGGTGCATCGAAGTGGGACTGGAGTGTTTGGCAAGTGGCACAGTTGGCTCACGTGCTGGTTTGAGTCAAGCCACCCTACGGCGCATCATGTAGAGTCAAAAGTGCGCCCATGCTGGGTTGCACATGGCATGCTGAAAGACATGTGCGTCTTGTACTTTGTTGTTGCCATAGCTACTGCTACTTTGACTTGGCATATGTTATGCCAGTGCGAAAGCTTTGATCCCACACCACGAGAAAAGGGCGTCTGCCAGCTTGACCTGATGTTTAGGGTGGTTTGATTGATTCGCTGCCATTCGCGTTAGTCCCGCATCCGGGGGAAAGAGATCACCGCTCGACCGCTGAGAGGATGAGAGAGAGAGCAGAGGATGAGAGAGAGGAGAGTCCTAGACCCCCCCCATGTCGGCAAGCCCGCGCTAATAGGCAGCAACCTATTTCTCGACCCCCACCCCCCATCGAGGACCCCCACCCCCATAGGGAGGGGCATCAAACACCCTAAACACCCTAAACACCCTAAACCCTAAACACCCTAAACACCCTAAACACCCTAAACACCCTAAACACCCTAAACCCTAAATCCCTTAGCTCTAAACCCGAAAGAGGATCCTTCTCCATCGACATCGAAGCCGAGATCCTTATCTTGCCATCAGGTGGGTGAAAGGTAGCTTTCAGAGTTCAAGGTACGATAAACCCCTAAACCCTAAACCCTAAACGTATAAGTCCCTAAACCCTAAACCCGAAACCCGAAACCCTAAACGTATAAGTCCCTAAACCCTAAACCCGAAACCCTAGCATAAGGGGTTGCTGTAAGGGTACCTATTGGGTTTAGAGTTTCGGGTTGGGAGATATCATGAGTTCAGGGTTTAGAGTTTAACATCGGGGCCTTAATAGTGACCTATACTATGTTTTTGTTTGTTTGTTTGTTGGGGGGGGGTCCTTGTGATAGTCACAGTATAATATATCCCAAAACCCTATATTCGATTTCATAAGGCCCTTACATTCGATTCAGTGATTTGGCTTTCAAGGTCTAGGGCTTGGGCTTCAGGGTTGAGGTTTTGGGAAACTCACCTTTGCTTGCAATGCTGAGCCCCAGGTTCCTGGTGACATCTGCATGTCAGCCCTATTAAAACCGCATTAGCAACACTATGAAAACGATCACCCCAAATCGTAAGTCCCATTAGCATAATATAAAGCCCTCGTACCTTTGCGTATCCCTGTACCCACAAACCCTCAATCCTACTGCTGATGATATAAATCCTGCAATTCTTTAAGGACCCTAAACTATGGGAATTATGGCATAGGCATATTCCTTATTGTGGATAATGCAGGATTTATATCATCAACCGCACCTAAACCCTGAACCCTAAACCCTAAAAGCCCTAATACTACCCCCACCTAGCCTCAACCAGAAGACGAACCACGCAACTTCAGGAACACTTCTCGAAGAACACAGAAACCGTGGTAAACAACAACTATACGAAAAAACCCTAATAGGGTTTAGGGGTTTTAGTTTTTAGGGTTTAGGGTTTCTTAGGATTTTTAGGGTTTAAAAGGGTTTAGGGTTCCCTAAACCCACATTTTAAAAATTTCAGCGCCAATTCACCCAAACCCATACATTGAGGCCTTCCGCTTTTGGGTTTGCAGTCCTTGCTTCGTATCCCATGTCCAGGCCACCAATTTCCTTAGTGGCTCAGCAGAAAACGCCTTTAACTTTTTGGGGTTTGTATAATCCTACCATAATTGACAAGGTTAACCTTTTTTGGGCGAGGGTACTCAGCCCCTAAGTTTCAGCGTCGAGTTCAACGATTCCCCGCAATGCTGCTTACAGGATTGGGGGGAGGGGGGATGGACGCAAGCAACACCCGGATCCCTTGGAACTTTGACCCAAGCCGCAAGCGCGTGCTATCACACCTGCACACCGGAAGCCTAAACCCTCACAGGCCTTACTTACAGTTCCTCTAGGCCTTGCAAGACCTGACAAGAAATGCCCTACACACCCCGATTATTCAAGCCTAGCAGAACCGCCTTAAAACCCCCAAGAAGCCCTAAACCCCGAAACGGCCTCAACACTCAGAGGTGTGGACATCGCTCCGACGACTTTTGGGCATTGCGATCCCGCCTCCTCGTGACTGTACCCTTGCGGTGAGCTCAGGGTGTTTCCTACGTTTTAGGGTTTACGGTTTAGGGTTGTGTTGTTCGTATGTTTTCGCCTTTGTGAGGATTGTTATGAGGACTTGGTAATGCTCAACAGAGCTTGAGGCCTTTATCGAGCTTTCTAGGGTCACCACAATTCTGTAGGGCTTGTTGGGTTTTTGCCCACGGGTCTGAAAAAACGGGGGCACGTGGGCTCCTTGCCTTCACAGTGCTCATGGGTAGTTCTCTAAATCAGGGGCCCTTGCTAGGTCCAAAATCTAGTACGGCACCCTTATAACAAGGACCCTAAGAGGGACCCTAAATTTAGAGAACTACCCTTCTAACGGCCAGTTCGGGCAACAAGGGTTGTAGGTTTTTGGCTAATATCATTCCTTGGGGCTCAATATTATTGTTATACTATAAAGATGCTATAAAGAAGCCCCCAAAAAACTCTTCTAATTATTCAGGTCCCTCTATTCGGTTTCTGGGGTTGGGAGTCTGTGGAGTTTCGGACATCCGGCTGAGAGGTTTAGGAAGCTCGGGCTTTTAGCGGGCTTAGGGGAGTTTAGGGCTTGGGAGCTCATGGCGTAGGCTTGTTGAGGGCTTTGGGTTTAGTGATTTCGTTTTTTGGCTTTTAGAGGGTTTAGGGTTTAGGGGAGTTTAGGGTTTACGAGCTCATGGGGTAGGCTTGTTGAGGGCTTTGGGGTTTAGGGATTTCGGGTTTTTGGGGGTCACAGGGCTTCGGGTCTGCTGGGCACATGTCGGGTGATGTTGTTGTTGGCTTGTGTTGTGAGTTCTTGTGGTGCTTGCAACTGTGTGCCTTAAGCCCTCAACCCTACACTACACCGTTGTGTTGTAGGATCCCTAACCCTAAGACCTACGAGCAACCCCTCACAGTGGCTTCAAAGCGGGGACGGGTTTAGAAATCAGGGTTAGTGTGTATCAATCAAGGGCTTTCAGGGGCTGATAAGGTTTATAGGCATGGGGTTCGTAGGATTTAAGCTCCGGGTTTGACAGATCTCCATCAACCATATATATATATATATATATACATATATATATATATATATACGTATCAACATACCCCAAAGTGCGTGCACTGGGTAAGCGTTAGCGTTTAGGGTTTGACAGATTTTGACTCGTCACCTGGATGTTGGTTCAACAGGTAGCAGCATGGTCTTTTGGCTTAAATAATTACCAGTACTATTTTTTGGGGGGGTTCCTTATCATAAGTATAGTATCAAGGCCCTAAAACCTTATTCTAATTATTAAATTAAGGCCCCTATACCCGAAACCCTTATAGAACCCCTTAAAGGAATCCTTTAACGGAACCCCAAAATCTATTGAGCCCCTAAACCCTAAACCCTTATAGTAGCCTTTATACAACCCTTTGAGGAACCCTTTAAAGGAGCCCCAAAATCTATTCTAAGTATTAGGGCCCCTATACCCTAAACCCTTATAGTAGCCTTTATACAACCCTTTGAGGAACCCTTTAAAGGAACCCTATGGAACCCTGTTCTAATTATAAAGGCCACTATATTGGGCACCGGCAGGTTTTCGGGCAGGTGGCTTGCGGGTTTGACCATGGAGTTTTTCAGCTTTTGGGAACTTCTACGAGGGACTTGTGCGGTTGAGGGTTTAGGGTTTATATATAGGGTTTAGGGGTTTAGGGTTTAGGGTACTTGGAGTGTTGCCCCTTTTGGGGTGTAAGAGTCGGGTTTATTCGAAGACCTCGTTGTCTGTGAAGTTTCCACCATGAACTGCCGCATGTCTGGCTCCAGCGTAGTGAATGCATGAAGGTACAGGATGATCGGAGACTACAAGACTGTGCACCGTCATGCAACGGCAGGTAATGCAGTTGGACTGCGGTCTTATCGCAACACCTTGTGAAGTACGGCGACATGCCACGCATGGTGTGCGCCAAAGAATCCGTTCCACGCAGTGACATGAAAGCGCGCTAGCCAGTACGACAGGTTCCGACACCGCCGTCTGTAGCTGCAAAGCAGGCACAACAGACTTCAACTTAAGCTCTAAGTCTAAGCCGTAACTTAACCCCACGAGCCCTACTACAGCCCAGCTTACGGAGCATGCAAGTTTTCCGGCCTGGAGCAATCACAAAAGGTAACTGTTCAGGAATTGACTTAGCCATAGCAGGATGGTTTAGTTCAAGCTACTATACGGGGTACTATAGGGTTCAGGGTTTAGGAATTCAGTTGGGCTGGTGCCATGCGGAATCTGCATATAACTCGCCACGAGATACCGTCCGAGAAGACGCATGGCCGGAGTGAGCACTTTCCGATTTTGTCCTGAATAGTGCTTAGGGCAGTAGCAGTAGTGGTAGCAGTAACAGACAGCAGCGGCAGCAGCAGCAACAGCAACAACCACAACAACCACAACAACCACAGCTACAACAACAACCACAACAACGACAACAACGACAACAACTACAACTACAACTACAACTACAACTACAACTACAACTACAACTACAACTACAACTGCTACTACTGCTGCTGCTTCTACTACTACGGCTTCGACCGCTGCTACCACCCTAGAGGAGCCCAATCCGCAACCCCTGATCCGATAAACCGTAATAAACCCCAAACTTCCTATACCCTATCCCTAAACCCTATACCCTAAACCCTAAACCCTATAAACCCTATAAACCCTATAAACCCTAAAAACCCTAAACCTTAAACCCTATACCCTAAACCCTAAACCCTATAAGCCCTATAAGCCCTATAAACCCTATAAGCCCTATAAACCCTATAAGCCCTATAAACCCTATAAACCCTATACCCTATA
>CAJNDV010034237.1:5974-17503 GCA_905221635.1 Symbiodinium sp. CCMP2456 | reverse complement strand
CTAAACCCTAAACCCTAACACCCCTCCCCCTTCCCGGTACCCCAACCTGTTTGTCAGGTCACTCGGCTGCACGATGCTGTCTCTTGGAGACGCTCTTAGTGTCAGCGACGTCGGAAATCTCCGACGACGACATTCCAACGACGCGACACCGTAACTCACGTGTTGGTCGGCCTGGCAAACACTTGATACTAAATGTTACCCAAAATCGGTTTTGCAACTTTTTCCACGAATTGCTCTCAAAAGTTGGTTTTTAGAGGAAATCGTGGAAAATGCTGGTCAAACCAACTTTTCGAAGCACCTGGAAGCTAAAATGTTGGTTTTACGAACCTTTCTCCGAGCATCTGCACTATGTCTACGGCGCTTCGATTTGATAAGAAACGGTAGGCTGGAACGTAGAGATTCGGGTTTCGCGACGTTTCTCCTAAACCCTAAGCCGTCCCTAAGCCCGTACCTTTAACCGAGCATAAATGCACACGAGACTGTGCGTTGCTCGCAGTCCCGCCCCAGAGTTCCCGAAGTGGAGTTCCTTAGTAGCACATAGGCAAACGGAGCCCCCAAAGCTTTGCGGTCATAGGAGTGTGGTCTTGCCTTCGGGTGCCTGGCGGGGTTGGTCGCATGTTTGAAAGCAGTTCGATGTGACATGAGGGGTGGGACACGCGAGGGTGAAAGGAGCCCCCAATCTCAAAGCAAGTTCACTTTGAATGTATGCGGCTGCTTCTCCGCAGCTTTTTCTGGTTTCCAGCTGCGATGAGCAAGCGGAAGCTGAGTTCCTTGCAGGAAGAGCTTGCTCTCCCTCCGCCGGGTGACCATGATGCATGGCAAGAACTGATCCAGAGGGCTCAGCATCTTCTTGAATCTGAGAGTCCAGCCGAAAAGCAATTGCGCTGGCGGCAAGCACTAGACGTGTTGGAAGGCAAGTGTCTTGGCCCTCGTCTCCAAAGTCCTGGCATGCTGGCTGAGGAGCGAGCCAACTCCCTCGGGAAGACTGCCAACTACTCGGCTTGGGTGGCAAATGCGCCACGTGTGGGTGCCTTCACCCGCCTGAAGAAGGCGCTGAGCTGGTCGCCGCGAGCTGCGTGCAGAAGTTGCATTCCGAATGCGTCGTTTGTGGGGATGCGCAGAAGAGGACGATGACGGGTTTAAGGTTGGCTCAGGGTTTGTAAGGTTTAGGCTTTGGGTTGCCTTACCGTTTCGTTTACAGTTTCATGCGAAGGATTTAGCTTCATCCTCGTCCTGCTCACGCTATTTCAAGCAAGCGCAAGCAGGAATCAGGGAGATTGCTACGAAACCAGCAAAGGGTCGCGGCCAGATATGCTGAGATTCTTCCGGATAGGCCAAAGCCAGACTCAAATCGCCGAGACCATCTTTTCGTGATCGGAGAAGCGCAGGCCATCCAGGATGCGCCCGTGTCCCCCAATGCACGCCAGGAAGTTACAATGCATTGTTGCAGCTCGGCTTCTCATCAGCTCGGTTTCTTGTTTCTCCTGCCTAAGCGTAGACGACAGCATGCAGTAGGACAAAGTTTTCCATAAGCAAACACAGGAGCCATCCATGAACAGTGACGGCGTTACCGGTGTGCCGGTCAAGACCACACACTAGCATTGGTGGACGAGCTTGTGTTCCCAACCGAGGACATGAAGCCGGCGGGCAGTGCCAAATGCGGTCGCCAAATGCCGGAGCGGGATGAAGGAACGGATGCAGGATGAAACCACCTGCAGTCGCACTGCTTTCGGAGCCCTCGTCAAAAACACCACACGAGAGATCGAGTACTCCGTCCTTGAGTTCGCTGTTCGCCACATGCTCAAGCACATGAAGACGCACTCAAACGGCTTCGTTGGCGGCCCCGGCAGTGGCAAAACCCCGCTGGCCCGAATCGTAGCCATGTGCGTTTCAAGACAGTGGAAGCGTACCCTCAACATCTCTACCCCGCCGTACTTTCGCGAGGCATCCCAGTTTGACTTTTTCCGAGGACAGGCTGGTCGCAAGAACCGGCCTGACATACATGACGAAGGGTGCCTCGCATCGGAACCTATTCGGAAGATGAAGGGTTTCGCAGATGTGGGATGTATTGCAAAAACAAGGGAACGCTGGGGAGCATCAATATTCGGTCAAGGGCTATAATGCGTCTCTTCGTATGCAACGATTTCGAGTTTACGCCATGGCCTACTAAGCGCCAGCGTATGCATGGCGGTAGCACGGTCGAAGATCCGTTGGACGTCATCAAGCCGATGTTCCCGAAGGGCGCTGAGACTGGGACTTGTTGGTTAAGATATTTGATTGTTTGTTTTAAGTCATTCGTTGTACCAGCCCAAACTCCCATACCAAACTCAGGAAACATCCTCACCTCATGGCAGTGCTCAAGCGAGCCAACATACTGGTGAATGTTGGCTGGCGCCATCATGTTGTTCCGCTCAGCAACACAAGAAGAAGTTTCCGTGCCCGGCTTCGTCATGGACACCCACGTGGATTTCTTGAAGCCTGCGTCGGCAAAGAAGTACAACGATTACCGTGACGGCATCAAGTCAACGCCTTCCACATTTGACGAAGATCTCAAACGGGAAGCCGACTACGTGATACGTGCACGCAGTCCTCACGGTGGCAGCTCATCGCCGCAGCGAAGAGCCACCATCATCAATTCAGGTGCTATTCATCAACTTCTTCATGGCTCAAGTCAAAGGACCGCCGGCAGTTTCAGCCCATCTTCTCTGCCATCATCATCTGTCAACACAGCCGCGGCGGTCAAACAAGAGCCGCGGCCATTTCGCAGGGCCTTCTCCATGCTATCAGCGAGGTCATCGACCTGGGCACTCCTTCACCCAAGAAGGAAGCCAGAGCGGCAACCGTCAAGAAGGAGGCCTCGGAGGGGCTCCAGGTTGATGTTGTGGCTTTGGCTTCGCCGGCAAAGCCTCCATCTATTGGTTCTCCTATGGACGTCGTCGACATTCACGAAGAGGTGCATGACCCCATGGACGATCTTGCAGACGAGCCCCAGGGAATTTCGCAAGAGCTGTCCAACTTCATTGATGAAGAAGATGCACACGACCATGGTTCGTAACGCCTGACCCGGCGTACACATGACGTTTATCAAAACGCGCTCCCAGCGAGACTGGTTATATCATCTTTTGTAGCAAACTGCTTAATCAGTTTAGTTGCTACATGTGGTAATTTGAGCCTTCTCACTATGTAGAGTATGGTTGAAAAGTTTTAAGCAATATTGAAGATGGTATCGGTTTATGCAGGGAGCGAGTGCCCACATTCCGAGATAGAAAATGTTTTGGACATAGCTGCCTTTTCATACGAGGACACGGGTATATCGATCCGACTGACTGGCGACTGGTCATCCAGAAAAAAGGATTGTGCATGCATTCACCGATAGCACAAAGGTTAACCATCCTGTTCAGACGCTTATGGTGCTGATCTTGTGCGGCAACTTGCCTTGCCAAGTTTGTCTACGGTATACAGCTTGATCTGTACAAGGTGTGGTCGTTCCCTTGCCTTTCGATTTCATGGCCAAAAGATGTCCTCCACCTCATGTCCCGAAGTCCGAAGAGGGGCAAGGCGCGACAAGTTCACAAGCAGCCAGCGACCAACAAATCTACTGATTGGAAAGCCATCCCCTACATCCGAGAGAAAGGAGGCCCAGGACCTCGTGGACAACGCAAAGATCACATTGACTGGACACATTCAATCACGGAGCTCCTTACGGCAAACGACAAGGCCATCATCAAGATCGTCACTATTGATAAAATCCTTCGTGATTGGACTGGTACTCCCTGCCCCCGTTCCTCCACCGGCAAAGTCTCGAAGCTCATGCAGTTCCGAAGCAACACCTGGAAACACAAGTGCTCCTCAAGCAAGTGCAGAGCTTGGTTGATTGAATCCGCATCACCTTCATCCCCTTTTTCACAGAAGGCAGTGGTTCAACATCGACGTCGCTGCCAGCCCGATCGTTTGTACTCTGACTGCTCCTCCTTCGCGTCCCGCTGTCCACGATCCATCTGCTCACTCACGTGAACCACAAGGCTGTTGAGGACATGTACCGCAGGATGTGTGAACTGCGCGGAAACTATGTGGAAAAGGAGGAGAAGAAGATCACATTCGGCACTGGGCAGTCTGGGAAAGACATTGAGGCGGATGAAGCCACCTTCGACAAACGTGACATTAGCATGTCGGTCGAATTCAAGCACCTCATCAAAGACAAGAAGTCTGCTTGGATGTGGGAGTAATGGGCGGGTGTTGTTCAGGGCGCAATTCGCAAGATTGACTGGCAGACTCTCGGGAACAAGCTTTTGAAGGGCCGGAAGGTGGTTTTAAACACGGACTCAGCAGAATCCTACAAGGCGTACATCGACGGGGTCATCCACGACCGGGTGTTTCAATGCAAAAAACGAGTGAAAGTGAATTGCCGTTTCAAGTGGATTAATCCCAAGTAGGTAGGAATCGTTGAGCACAAAATTCCTGGCACTCAGAAGATTTTGAAACGCAAGTCAGGAACTCAGGTGATCGATAGAGCCTGGCGGTTTTTGAAAGCTAGGTTCGTCATAAGCCAGAACTGCAAGGCCGGTTCCAAGTTGCTGCGTGCAAAGTTGCGCTCAGCGCAATATGAATATTGGAACAAGAACGCAGATCTTTGGCTCTATACCAAGGTGTTGTGTCAGGCTGACATGCAGCACATGCTGGCAGAATGAGATTGTCGTCCTATCATCCTTCCAGAATGTATTCTGAGTTGTGATTTATATTCCTGCAAAAGAGCCACGCATACTGAGCCATGTCTGCATCCTTCTGCCGAACTTTTCCGAAAGACGTGGCTGATCTGATTGTCGCCTTTGGAAAGCGTGTTCTCGGGACCGATTCCTTCTGCGCCCACGAAATCGGAAAAATGGGTTGGCAAGCTACCCAACGGCATTTCGACATGTGTGTTAAGCATGGCTTTGTGTTGTCGTCGTTTCTGTCGAGATATACAGGGCGACGATTCATTGTGATACTCTGAAGGAACTGTTTTGTGGAGTAAGCACGTATAGAGACCAACAAGGTGACGTGATTTATAAATACGACGACCCACTGTACAACTCTACTCCATTGCAGACAAGCCACTCACGGACGAGGACATGTTCAGCTGCTGGTCAGCTTTATATGATTTATATTTATACGTATGTATTTATATGCATATGTATATGGGCCTGTACGTGTGTGTGTGCATATATGTATGTGTATAGTGAAGCTGTTATGTTTCGAAACGTGCGTTTACCTGGGCTTCAGGATCTTTAGACGGCTTGGTGGTGGTAGGCTGGTCGAAAATATGCCTTCTGTTTAGGGACACTTGTTGTAGCGATCTTCTATCCGTGGGTGCCTTAATGGGATTGAGATTTGCCGAGGCCTGCAAAAGCTTGCAGGCATGCAGATGTCTATTTATGGCTTGCTGGTCTTGTGAGGGTGGCCAGGCTTTTTACAGCTTCGGCAAGTTTTCGGAACTTGTTCGTCGAAAAAAGGCCAGACCAGCACTTCGAGCCTTCAGTCCCAACACCCGACCAGGACCCGCCTCCCTCCAATACTTCTTTTGGAGCCTTCATGCTGCTTAAATGTCGAACCCGAACCCTACCCTCAGTGCTCTACGGTCCCAAGCAGTGGTCCTGAAGCGTATGAAAGCCTCGCAAAAAATCAAACACCTTCCACATATATAAAGCCATGCTGTATGAACCTATATCAAGTCTTATCAACCCTTACTAACCCCTCATAAAGCCTAGCAAAACCCTTAAACAATCTTAAAAAGCCCAAAAAAAACCCCAAACCCCTAAGCCCTGAACCCCCCGCATTGGTCCTCTGAAGCGCCGAGGTGGCCATCGACGGTGCCGACTCAGTGGATCCCTCCTTGAACTTAGTGCTACCTGGCGTTGCAGAGACTCTTTGGGTTTGGGCATGTTTAGGGTTTAGGGTTGTTGGGGGGTTAGGGATGTTTAGGCATGTTTAGGGTTAGGGTTCAGGGGTTTAGGGGTTCAGAGTTTTTGGGTTCAGTGGGTTCCGTCAATCGACTTTTGATGCAACGACTCCTTGAAGGGTTCCCTTGTTGGATCTTTTAATGGGTCTTTGCCGAAGCCGCAAGACCAAGACAAAGCGAAGACACGGCCCTAAATAGCCCAAACCGCACACAGCTTACGCCCGAAAAGGCAAAGCAACTCGTGATCCTTCCAAGGAAAGGAGGAGGTGGAGCGCACTTCCGCGAGAAGATCGTGGAGGCTGCGATGTTGTTTTTGGCTTTATAGTTTAGGGTTTAGGGTTTAAGGTCTTGAGCTTCCCATGGCTGAAGGCTTGGGGGTCCTATGCTGCAGGGCTTAAAGCTTGCGGTTTAAGGACCGGGGCTTTCCAGGCTGCAGTTACGGAAGAATACAGGCGCTAGGCTGGCTCTTGCAGGGTATACGGGACTATCCTTGCAATGCGCAGGTAACAGGACGGCCCTCAGTTGCAGAAAGGATGCCCTAAAACTCTTAGACCCTAAAGTCCGGCGAACTGCAGTCATCGTGGGGTTGTTTGGGTTCGTAAATACAATTAAGCAACTGGGTGCGCCACCGTTTGCATCAAGCCGCGATGTCGTTGCAGCATCAACTGTACACTCCTCTGCGCAGCGTTCTTGAGCCTTCAGCCCAAAGCCTTGTTCCTCTCTCCTAAACCCTAAACCCTAAACCCTAAACCGTCCTCCTTTTCTCAGCTGCGATGGGCTGCTGCGAAAGCTTCGAAGATGCTTCGCGAAGCTTCCCTCGAGTTCGATATCAATGCCAGGGATGCTTCTCTTGACTTCACTTCGCGCTCATACAATTGGATTCCAAGGTACTTCTTGAGTTGTTTTTAAGTGGGGCTGTACTAGTGTAATTCTGGGAAGGGAATATGCTACCCTGACCAAGCAAGTCGCAATTTCCTTCAAGTAGGTTTTGTTTAACCCCAGGCTCTTGACCGTGATGAAGTCCTACTGCTTTGAGTGCAGGCTGCAGCCAAAACCTTTGTGGTGATTGTCGACGAATCGAAACTCTGTGACGGTCTGCGGCTGAGTTTGTAGGGTTTAGGTCTTTGGCGGGAGTTCAATAGGATTAAACCCTAAACCCTAAACCCTAAACCCAAAACCCTAAACCCTAAACCCCAAACCCTAAACCCTAAACCCTAAACCCTAAACCCTACACTAGAAGTCGTGAAGGCCAGAGACTAGTCGGGAGCCCTCCATCCGAAGTTTTCCGGCTCCTGCTTGACCCCTTCATATGGGCCTTCTGGATGTGGATTCAGACCTGCAGATGGAAAACGGAGCTTTATTAACACAAACCTTCGCCTCTCAAATTAGCAGGCTGTCGTCCAGCAGCCATCGCATTCCTTATAAGCCCTTAAGCTCAAGACCTCAAGACCCTTAAACCCGATTCTCCGAACCTTTAGTCGGAGGTCGAGAAATCCCCAAACCTTACGTCCCACATCCCCCAACTACCAAAACGATCCCCCTAAACCGCCGGCTTCCCCCAAAAACAGGACACAGAACACCTCGAAGCCCTAAACCCTAAACCCTAAACCCATAAAACCCTGAAGCCCTAAACCCGAAGCCCTAAACCATAAAAGCCCTAAAACCCTAAACCCTAAAACCCGAAACCCGAATCCTGTAAGGTCTAGGCCCGCACTTCCCTGTGCCCGTGGAGATCGTGCCCTTCTGCCATGAGCACACCGCCAGGCTGTGGGTCTTATGGTCTCAGGGTTTCAGGTCTAACGGTTAGGGTTTAGGGTTTAGGGTTTAGGGTTTACGGTCTAAGGGTTAGGGTTTGTTCAACCCTAAACTCATGGTCTCAGGGTTTAAGGTCGGGATTAGGTTCAAGTCTTGAGGTTTAGAGGTTTAGGGCCTTGGGATTTAGGGTCTTGGGGTGTAGGGCCTTGCGGTGAGGAGTTTGTGGCTTTAGGGTAGGTTTGGGGCTTGGGATGCTAGGGCGTTTCGGGGTTGTGATTTCCCTAAACCCTAAACCCCTAAACCCCAAACCCTAAACCCTAAACCCTAAGCCCTAAACCCTTGACATGGCTAGGGTTCAGACGGGTTTTGGTCTGAGGGTCGTGGGTTTCGGCTTTAGGACTTCGGATTTAGGGTTCCCAGAGACTCCAATACCCCTTAATTAAGGAATATACCTTAAACCATATTAGGGATCCTACTATACTTTAAGGTATATTCCTGAATTAAGGGGTATTGAAGTCTCTGGGTTCACATGGGTTTGGGGTTGAGGGTCTTGGGTTTGGAGTTGATCAGCGCTTCGGGTTGAAGTCTTTAGGGTGTTGTGACTTGATTGTCGTGTCTTTACTCCAGGGTCGCAGCTTCTCTGCCCGCCTCCTGTGACATGTAGGCCCTTCTGTGTAGAAGGGCATTCAGTCATTCAGTTCTTCAGCCAAAACGGTGTGTCTTTCAGAAAAAAGCAGAGCGGTGTTTTTTTCTAGAAGTGCGACGCACGGCACACCCGACAGACATCGACATCAAACCCTTTGCGCCCTTTTTAAAGCGAAAGCGAACTCTGGAAGCCTAGAAGGTTGGACCAAATCCTACTTCAAAACAGCACAAGCTCTGACGCAGGGTCATCAAGTCCCTTCCCGCACTGGAGGGCTGCGATCCGGTGTTGCGTTTGGGCCCGGTGCTTGGCGAATGTTTAAGTCTTCGAGCTGTAAAGCTCTAGCAGAATAATTACCGGTACTAGTGTGGGGGTTTAATTATAGTTTAATATACCGTGAAACCCTATGCTCGAATTCTTAAGGGCCTACATTTCCTTGACGGCAAGGCGCCCCAAATCTTCAGACTTCCTCATGCTAAAGAGATCCTTGGACTACGCAGAACCGGATCCTGTTGCAAAGAACCCTAAACCCTAAACCCTAAACCCTTAGGTAGGATTCCTCAGTTCGGCGGCAGTCTGGACTTAGGGTTTCCCGGCCTGCTCATGAGACAGATTAGGGTTTAGGGTTTAGGGTTCAGGGTTCAGGGTTAAGGGTTTAGGGTTAAACTTTCATCCCCAAAGGCCCATTCTCTGGTTCAGGGTTCTCTACGCGGCCTTGCACGTAAGCAGGCCGTGGTTCTGAGATGTTCTGAGGTGTTGATTGATGCCAAAGCCTGACCTCTTCATACACCTGTGGCCGCAGCAATCACTTCACGTCACTCCAGAGGGATACGATTTAGGGTTTAGGGTTTAGGGTTTCGCCCTGTCACTCTCTGAGGCTCAGCAGCGAACAATAAACGAGACGGCGACAAGCCGGCGGTAACAGACAACGGACCGGGTCCGAGATTCAGGGTTTAGGGTCTAGGGTTTGGGGTTTAGGGTTTAGGGGTTGCCGTTGGATGTAGTGGACTCAGTAACTAGTTTAATACCATCCCATCATAGTCCACGTGCGTTTTTGAGTATGCCTTATGACATACTCCCCCAAACCCTACTTTTCATTAAGAAGATTTCTGCGTAGGCATGTCGGGCAAGGCTGAGCGCTCAGAGGCTTCATGGATACAGCTTAGGATTTAAGGGTTTAGGATTTAGGATTTGGGAGAAAAAGGGTTTAGGGTTAAGGATTTAGGATTTGGGACTTAAGGGTTTAAGGTTGGATTTTTTATTTTGCACAGGTACCCTCGGGCTTTGGAGGGCTTCAGAGGATTGGGAAGGTGCTCTACGGCTTTACATGTTCCTCAGAGTTTGCGCGCTTTCGCGTGGAATACTTTGGTACAGTCTGCAACCCGTACAAGCCCTAAAACTCTAGACGCCCAGCCCCGTCATTGGTTTCTTTCCTTTGCAATGGCACAGCACCCTGCCTGGATAACTCAAACCTGCGGTCGAGGCGATGCGCACGACGGGTCAAAACATGCGAACTCGATGTCCAACTCGGTTGTCCCTCAATACGTCCTATTTGACGTGTGTATGGTATACCGTCGGACTCTCCACTATTGATGTAGGCCTGCTACTGAACCTTACATCCCACTCACACAGGCAAGTGCAAAAACATGACCATGTGAACGAACAAGCTTAACCTCGCGAAGCATGACTTAGGGCTGTTGTTTCTCCCAAGCTCTGAACACCAAAGCCTAAAACCCTAAACCCTAAACCCTAAACCCTAAACCCTAAGCCCTAAACCCTAAACCCTAAACCCTAAACCCTCAACCCTAAACCCTAGACCTAAACCATCTCATAAGCTTCAGGATGTATTATTTCAGGCGGTGGCGAAACGAATGCTTCCAACTCCCAGCTCCCAATCAGCAAAACCAACAAGTCGAGAGCCTAAAGATTCTGAGCCCGTGGTCCTCATGCATACCTTGGGGTTTAGGGTTGATGGTTTAGGGGTTTAGTCTAGGGGTTTAGGGGTTTAGGGTCTTAGGGGTTTAGGGTTTAGGGGTTCAGGGCTTAGGGTGTTTAGGGGTTAGGGTGTTTAGGGGTTTAGGGTTTAGGGTTAAACCCAGCCTAAACCCTCAGTCCTCAAGCATCGGCCCCAAACCTCGAAACAGACCCGGGGTCTTCAGCCCCAGGCCTTCACAACCGCAAGCCTCTCAGTCTTCGTAAGGAAACTACATCCTTGACTTGCATTTCAAGAAGCCGATCAAGGATCGATTTTGGGACAATGGCGATTGAGTTCCTTGCGTGTTCTTGCGGTGTCTAGACATCTTACGGTATGTAGGGTTTTAAAGTTTCAGGATCAGATCTCGGGCGTGATCATGTTCTCGTTGTCAGGATTCAGAGATGCATAGAGCTTTGCGATTGCGTTCGATGTAAATGATATGCTGGCTCCGCGGGAAGTCTTGTGTTGAGCTGGTGTCTGCAGAGTTGGCTGCCTTTGGTGAGAGTCTTCTTCGGCTAATGGGTGCAGGATATTCAGGTTCAAGCCCGTTCCTAAAGCCCTTTTTTGTATATGGCGGTCTGCATATTTGCTAGGTTACCCGACAACTTCGATATTCAGGCTTCGACGGCTTTCCACTAAGCCCGTAGCCCAAGACGGTGAACCCACCCAGGCATCGTAGACTAGTGCCGTGGGGCTGAAAGGGAGCACACCGCCAATGAAGTGAGGGATGCTCGGCTTCGGTTCCCAGAGACTCCAACATCGTCCTGCCTTAAAAAATCATAGTAGCAGTAGCAGATCTTGAACATGGGAACCTCTTTGGAGCATAGTAGGGCTGTGCGGATCCTGAATATTGGAGCCTTCATGAAGTGCAGTAGGATCCGGGATATAGGAAGCTTGAGCCATCAAGAAGTTTGGGAGTGCTGCTTCCCTAAACCCTAAACCCTAAACCCTAAACCCTAAACCCTAAACCCTAAACCCCAAACCCTAAACCCTAAACCCTAAACCCCAAACCCTAAACCCTAAACCCTAAACCCTACGATCTTGCAAGAGATCCTTGCCCTTGCAACGAAAGGCCCCGAACGCAGCAGCCTCCAACTGCTGGGCTTCGGGGTACCATACTTTAATACTTTTTTTGGGGGGACCTGTTCCTTAAAGGAGCCATTCTGAAATAAAAGTCTCTATTTGCTTTTCTCCCTGGTTACTTCCCTAAACCCTAAACCC